>CAWUFW010011602.1:0-154393 GCA_963921515.1 Calotriton arnoldi | reverse complement strand
CAAGCATCGTGGGACCGGTTTCGGGTTCAAAACCCTCATCAGCCAGGCTATCTTGAATCCAGTGGCAAAGTGAGCAAGGGACCCACGTCTGGGCATACCCTGCCAACTTAGGGCGAACAAAGCGATACCAAAGGGGATGATGGACGGAGCGTTGGAGCACCTCTGAAAGGTGGCAGGGGCATTCTTCAAACCAAAAGGCATAACTTGGAACTAGAAGTGCCCTTCCGGCATTTAGAACACTGACCTCTCTTTGGCCCCATCGGACAAGGCAATCTGCCAGTACCCGGACGTTAAGTCGATTGTACTGAGGAAATTGGCAGCTCCCAGCTGATCTATGAGCTCATCAGCTCTGGGGATGGGGTGCATGTCAGTCTTGGTGATGGCATTGAACCCACGGTAGTCCACACAGAACTGCAGTTCAGGTTTGGCACTGGGTGCAGCAGCCTTTGGGACCAAGACCAGTGGGTTGGCCCAAGGACTGTTGGAGGGCTCTATCACCCCTAACGCTATCATCTTGGAAACCTCTTCTTTGATGCTGGCTTTCACCTCATTAATAAACCTGTAGATTTTGTGTTTCACAGGTGGACTATCCCCAGTATCCACAACATTGGTGACCAATGGGTGACTCCTGAGGCAAGGAAAATAGAAAGGCAAACTGTCCCAGCAACTGGCAACATTTACTCTGCTGTTCCAGGGTCAGCGTAGGGGAGAGGTTCACACACTCCACTGACCCATCCTGCTCCTTGGCAGACATGAGGTCAGGAAGAGGTTCACTCTCCTCTTCCATCCCATCATCTGTAGCCAAGAACATTGTCAATTCGGACCTCTCAAGTGTGGTTTGAGGTAGTTCATATGTAGGACCCTTAAAGAGTTCCTTGGAGTATGCAAGTCCACCAGGTAGGTGACATCGCTCCTTCACCTCAAAAGGCCCAGACCACTTGTCCTGCAGAGTGCAGGGCTCCACTGGGGCCATGACCCACACTTTCTGGTCAGGCTGAAACTCAACCAGAGTAGAATTCTGGTCATACCAGTGTTTCCTGTCCTCCTGGCGTGCTTCTAGTTTCGCCTAAGCGAGTTTCCTGAAGCACGCAGTATGGTTTCTTAAGACCAGCATGTAGCTAAATATGTCCTGTGGGGTTTCCTGGGAGCTTTCTCCCAGCCTTCCTTCACCAGACTAAGAGGTCCCCTCACAGGGTGCCCGTACAGCAGCTCAAAGGGGTTAAAGCCAATCGCCTTTTGCTGTACCTCCCTGCAAGCACAGAGAAGACATGGTAAGAGGATGTCCCACTTACACCTCATGGGGTCTGACAGACCCCCAATCATGCCCTTCAGGGTACGATTGAACCTTTCAACCAGCCCATTACCTTGAGGGTGGTTGGGAGTTGTAAAATTGCAGTTCCCCCCACACTCCTCCCACATGGCGTTCGTGTACTGGGACATGAAGCAGGTACCCCGGTCAGATACCACCTCCTTGGGGAAATCCATGTGGGAAAAAATCCCCAACAGTGCCTGGCCCACGACTGGCACTGTCACTGTCCTCAGAGGGATAGCCTCCGGGTACCGTATGCATTGGTCCACCAAAACCAGGATGTACCTGTTGTCCATGGCTGTCTTGGGGTACAGAGGCCCAACAATGTTGATGCCCACCCTTTTGAAAGGGGTTCTCATGACAGTGAAGGGTTGGAGTGGAGCCTTACATCTCCCTCCACTCTTGCCTGGCAAGTTTGGCAAGACCTGCAATGCGCATCAGAGTGCCTTCGCATTTGGAGCCAAAAGAAGTAGGTGACAAGCCTTTCTGAGGTCTTGTCCTGCCCCAAATGTCCTGCCAAAGGCACATCATAAGCCAGACCCAGTCGGAAGGCTCTGAAGCGCTGGGGTACCACCAGCACACGGACTGCTCCAGGCTCAGCAAACCTTAGGCTCACTATACAGGAGACCATTCTCCCAGTGAATCCAATGTGATCCAGACTCCTTTCCAGCTGCCGGTCTGTAGCCATCTGCCACAGACCCTAAAGAGAATGACATTCCTGCTGCTCCTTGCAGAATTTCTCCCTGGTGGGACCCCCTTCTTGCTGCCAATGGGTCAGCTCAGGCAAGTCTCCCAGTTTGGCCACTTGCTCCCCTGTAGGTTACTGGTTGTCCCCCTCAAGGTCAGCCTCCTCCTGGACTGTGGGAACGTCTGGGGTGGGTTTCCCACACCCCCTGCCCCTCCTCTTTCTGGCAGGCACCTGGGCCATCTCCAAGTGTGACTGGCATTCCACCTCACTTCAAGGGGTATCCTCCAGGTCGCTACCTAGCAGACAATAACCAGGAATGGATGGACTCACAGCTACCCTCAAGGAACCTGAGACCCCCCATTCAAAGGGAACCTGTGCCACCTTGTACTGGTGCTCAGAGTTGTCCACTGTAACTAGTTGGTGAACCATATTAGGGACCACCTGCTCTTCATACACCAGGTGACACCTGACAGTAGTCATGATGGCTCCTGCGTCCCTCAAAGCTTCCACCCTCTGCCAATTGATGGTCACCCACTGCTTGTACTTAGTGTTCTCCGGCACGAGCGTCCTCTGGACCATCACACTATCGCCTAGTAAGACAAGGGTCATATCAGTTGGCTCCCACCCTTCTCATAGTACCAATTCTGCCTCAAGCGCTACACTGCCCAACCCCCGTGACTGCCTACCAGTGGGTGGCAGTGCTCGCTTGGGACACTTGGAAATCCCCTTCATGTGACCCTTCTGATCAGATGCATAACACCGGCAGGGACCCCTCTCTGCAGGCTTTCCTGTAGAGTTCCACGGTTTCTTATCACCTGGGGGATGGGAATCCTTACCCTGGGAACTAGATAGGGGCCCTATAGAGAACTCGCTCTGTTTACACCTTTCCCCCCGCCCCCACTCTTCTGCTGTGGACCCCGCCTATCCTTGGTGGCAGAGTCTCCCTCATACCTCTTGTGGACCCTGGTACTCATCTAGCAGTCCGCCTCCCGAACAAGCTTTCTGGGGTCAGTCAGGTTGCTGTCAATCAGATGCTGGTGCACATCTTGAAAACAAAGACTATGCAAGTGATCCCATATAATTAAATTATTCAACCCCTGGTCGTCTGTTACCTGACTGCCCATCACCCAACCATCCAGAGCTCTGCAAAAAGAATCTACACATTCAAGGCAGATTTGGGAATCAGACTTCTTGTATGTCCTAAACTTTACCTTGTACTGCTCTGGGGTGAGACCATACCTGGTGACCAGGGCATCCTTCATGGTAGAGTAGGTGAGATGTTGTGCTCACCCTAGGGCTGCCAATGTGTCCCTCCCCTCAGCCTCAAAGTGCTTCCAAAGAACCACCCCCAGTGTATGTCAGGGACCTGGTACACGCGGAGCGCTGACTCATGCCGTAAAAATCAACTGTGTATGTCATCCTCCCTTCTGTAATCCTTTACTATATCCTTGGGAATGTAACCCTCCCCTCAGATTGCACTGGACGTAGGCTGCGACTATTTGTGCTAGACTCTGCCTGCTTGGCCTTGATGTCTAGCTCCTTCATGATCAAAAAGCATTTTTTTCCCCTCCAGAGCAAGGGTCTTCTCCTTCTTTTTTTCTTGTTGCTTGTGCTCCAATCAAACTTTTTGCTTTCCAATTCCAAATTTTTGTTTTCTATTTCCCATTTGAGCTTCTCAAGCTCCTGCTCATGCTCTCTGGCCTGTCACCTTTCCTCCAGCTCCTCTGGGGACAGATTACTAGATGAAACACTGCTGCCAGTCCTGGAGGGCGCTCTCCCACAGGCAGATCCTGAGCTTCAAAATCCCCTTGCTGGCTATGTTCCTCCAGATCTACATCCTCATTCTCAGCTTTCCCAGCTTCTCTTGCTGCCCACCAGGCCCTCAATGCCTTTTGCAGTTCCTCTTTCCTAGCAGAACTTTTAACAGGGCAATTGAGATCCTTGCAGATCTGTTTAAGTTGAGGCCCTATTCAGGTGCCAGTGACAACTCCTCCCACCACTCTAGCTCAGGAAGGCACACCAGCCTGGTGATGGCAATCAGGATATGCAGGGCACACCTCAGACCCCTTTGTGTGACTGTCTAGAGTGAATGCACAAACAGCCCAACTGACAGTCTGAACCAGACGTGGATTCCACAGGCAGACAGAGGCATAGGATGATGAAGCAAGAAAATGCCCACTTGGATGTCATTTCCCTTTACACGCAAATTCTACAGGAAGAAGCACTGGAAGCCATAGAATTCTATCTAGAGACATGTGGTCATGACATCAAGTACCAACACAATTCCTTGTAAGCCTAGCCTCCATAGCACTGCAAAATAATTATTTTACATTTGAGGAAGATTTCTATTTTCAAACAAAAGAGTCAGCCATGGGTCATCCCTTTGCACTGGAAACGGTAGTGCTCTTCATGGCAAGATTTGAAGATAAATTCATACACAATAACACCCATTTAAAAAGCAACCGATATATTGATGATGTATGGTGTTTATGGAATGGTACCGAAGAAGACCTGATCAGTTTTCACAATTGGTTAAACAATAGAAGCCCTGACATCAAATTCAGTCTGTCTAAAAGCAAAACAAATCTTATGTTTCTAGACGTAGCAGTCAAACCATCAGAAAATGAATTAGTTACCACATTACACAAAAAGCCGACGGACAAGAACAACGCACTTCATTATAAGAGTTTTCATCCTTGCAACCTGAAAGACAATTTGCCCTATGGGCAATTTTTACGAATAAGGCAAAACTGTACTCATAAAGAAGATTATGAGTTACACGGTTCTGCATCGAGGGATAAATTAAAAGAAAGGAGCTATCCCCACCAAATGTTAAAACATTCTGTGAAGAGGGCCTGATCCACACCAAGGAAACACCTACTCTTTTTTTTTTATATAGTCTTTATTTTATCTTAGGGAATAAACAAGAGATATAAAAATATAAAGATATATAAATATATGGCAATGTGATTGCCGAATTACTTGGCAATACAGGACAGATATATATAAAAAAGAATAAACAAATACATCATTACAATTACCACCAAAATAAAGAAAAGAAAAATCAAATCAAAAGGAGAGACCAAAACACAGAAAAGTAATATCTAAAAGATCGAAGGGGCAGCATTAAGTCTTATTAAACACCTTTATCTATTACTCCCCATATTCGTAAGACTTTTTTCCCAGAACGAATTCCTCTAGTCTTAGCTAGAGCCATCTCTCTTTCATATATTTCTCTCAGAGTTGCCCACCACTCTAATGCCCTAGGAGGTGTTGTAGATATTCATGTCCGCGCAATACAGAGTCGGGCAGTAACTATGATAATAGAGAAAAAAGATCTTAGACCTAGGTCTGGTGCCAGTTTATATCCCAGCATGATTTCTCCCTCCGTTAATTGAAGATCCAAGACTAAACGATTTGCCGTTATCTGACCCAGGTCTTTCCCGAACAAGATCAATCCTGGGCAGGTGTCAAACATATGTAAACTATCTGCAGCAACCAGCCCACATTTGGGGCATGCACCCTTATCCCCTATATCTCTTCCCTTATTCCAAGTCCAGTGAATTATTTGGTCGGGGTGTAATATAGCATACATATGGTTCTGAATTGCTGCAGTTTTAAGCTAATAGAGTGTACTGCCTCGTCTAAAGTACTTAGTGCATCTATAGGATCTGAGGAAGTAATGTCCTTTGAGAGTAATTCACTTCATTTAGATGCTAAATTTGGGATGTCGGGGGTTCTATGTTGACAGAGTATCTGATAAACACTGCTAATAGTTGGCTTCTGGGAAGCAGAGTGATAACCTTGTAGGTATTTATAAAACATCCGCTGATGAAGGCTGAATAGCATCTATAGATCCTTAAATGCTCAAAACCCATTTGTGTCATATAAATGCCCAAGCTGACTAATCCCATAATTAGCCCATGATTTATCAACACTATCATGAAATATGTCTGGAAGCGATGGGTTTCCCCATAGTGGGAAGCTATGATGGATAAGAGGGAATGAGCATTTGGATATTATTTCCCGCCATATATAAATGATATCTCTGACTGTCTTAAAAACGTACTCTTTTGTAGTAGTTAGGGTCATTTATTTTAGACAAAAACATTCTACTAGCAGAGCCTGATGCAAAAGTTTAACAATAATCTTGAATACCCGTAGAAAGAAGACTTCGAAAACGTCCAACAAAAGAAGCCCAATAGTATAATCAGGGAGTTGAAGCCCCCTTGTTTGTAGGGAAATTTAATATGTTTTATTGCCTGACGCGATTGCCTGTACCCCCAAATAAAACTGCTAATTGCCCCTTCTAATTTTTAAACAAAATAATTCGGGACCCGTAATGGTATTGTTTGAAATAGATAAAGAAATTTAGGTAAAATGTTCATTTAATAATGTTGCATCTCCCTATGATACTAATTTGTAGTTTATGCCAATTCTTAATTTTTTGGACAGCGGCCTGTAACAGAGGGTCATAGTTTAGTCTTATAACATGTTCCATTTTTGAAGAGATCCGTACCTCCAAGTAAGTAGCTACAGAGCAGACCCCCAAGATTGCCCTATCAGGTTGATAAAGAAGAACCTGCATCTTACTTAAATTGAGCTTATAGCCAGGAAAAGTACTGAATTTACTAGCCTCGATTTGGATAGTGTCTATTGCAGTTGCTGGGTCTATAGAAAAGACCGCTATGTTGTCTGCATAAGCCATTACATTTAGTTCACCAAACCTTGATTGGACCGGGAGTATATATGTATTTAGAAGCAGTGGCCTTATGAATGGTTCGATGTATAATGCGAAAGTAATGGAGAAAGAGGGCAACCCTGGCAGGCGCCTCGAAATATCCAGAAAGAAGTAGATTGCAATTGTAAATAAATCAATTTTGCAGTTGGTTGGTTATATAGAGCCTTTACCCATTTACAAAATTGACCATGCATATTAAACTCCGCGAGTGTAGCCCATAAGCATTCCCAAGCAACTCGATCGAACGCCTTTTCGGCGTTGAGCATTACCATTCCCATTTCTAGCCTTAATTTGTTCGCTACATCAAAGGCTACTATGGCAGCATTAACATGAGCTGTAGTATCCCTGCCCAATATGAACCCGTGTTGTTGACTCGATACCAATTCTGGCATCAAAGGCGCTAATCGTGTTGCCAAGACTTTAGAGAATAATTTAGCATCTGTGTTTATAAGAGATATAGGGTGGTAAGATCCACACTCTTCTTGGGGTTTATTCTTCTTCTGAAAAAAGACAATATTTGTTATATCCCAAGAGCCAGGTAATTCTCCGCTCTCGCCTATATATTGTATAACCTTACTAATTGGAGAGACAATACAGTCTTTAAAGGTTTTGTAAAACTCAACTGGTATTGCATCGTCACCTGCTGCTTTAGCAGAAGGCAAGGCTGCTAATGCATCTAAGATCTCTTCATGCATAATCTCTTTATTAAGAGAATTCGTCTGTTCCTCCTTAAGCCTTGGAAGTTCACACCTCTCTACATACTTAGCATAACTTTCAGCATCGAAAGTGTCAGATTGACCATACAATTTCTGATAGAACTGGGCAAACTGTTCAACTATTAACTGGGGTTGTGTATATAGTAAGCCACTCTCCCCTTTAATAGCCTTTATCTGACTTTTAGATTTTTTTATCAGTAAGCTGATGTGCCAGAATTCTCCCTACCTGTTCCCCATACTCATATTGCAGGGAACGATGTTTATTATATCTAGCCGCGTTCTTTTCTTTTAGCATCCTCCCCAAGATAGAGCGTTTCTCAATAAGAGAAAATAAGTTTGTGAATGTGTTTGTATCTCTGTTTGTGTATGAACCCTCTGTCTCGCTTCTTCAACATGGGCAATCTCTAATTGTAAAATCGTATGACAAGCTGTATTAAGAAAATAGTCTTTGCTTCTATTTTGTCGGTAGATATACTGTTGGGTAATGCCTCTTATATAAGCCTTCATTGTATCCCAAACCATAAGAGGGAAAGCAGAACCTTCGATCTCTTGAAAAAAATTCTAATGTTTCTTTAAATTAGTGAGGTATATTCCACACCTGCGAGCAGATAGCGCCGGAATTAAAATAGCCGTGTTTTCTTATCAGCCACATCTGACTGAAATGAAAATAAAATAGGATTATGATCTGAAATGATCTTATGGCATACCTCGATCTCTGCCGTATTCAAAATTCTATTATTTGTAAAGATCATATCGATCCTGGAGTAATGCTTATACGGAGTGCCATAATATGTATACCCTGGCTTAGATGGAAATAATGTACGCTATGCATCCCCAAGGCAGTGCATATGAGCCATCTTTAATATCAAGGCCCTTCCTTTCCTCATCCTTACTGAAGCACACTGATTAGTGGAGTTTTTAGTAGAATCCATAATACAGTTAAAATCACCCATAACTAATAGCTCCCCCTGCCACTCCAACAACTCTAGTGTTAGAGTATCGAATAGTTCAGGGTCATCAGAGTTAGGCCCATAGATAGTACAACGCATATATTTTACATCCTTAATTGATATCTGTACAACTGGTCGCCTTCCCCGCTGATCGTGAGAAGCTTTAAGAAGGAGTGTGAATCAAATGATTTATCAATTAGGACAGAAACCCCTCTGATGGATAAAGTCTGAGATGTGCAATGAATTACTTTATAGCCTAGCAGTTTAAGCAGATGTCTATCCTTGTATGCCAAATGAGTCTCAGTAAGAGCAATTATTTGGGGTTTATAAATTCTCAGCTCCTCCCGGTCCATCTGGCAATTACTAGCAGCATTTAGGCCAGCAACATTCCAACAAATACATTTGATTATCCCCATTGTGGAATAAATGAAATGCCTCTATAAGTAAGATATCTATATCCTTTACCTATTTTAATATCTGAAAAGCCAAGTGGAATTAATATTCTGAATCCGCTTAACTTCATAGTTGCAGTGCCATAGATTCTTCAGTTTCCTCTCAAGTTTATTACCTTTGATATTTTTCTTAATGCCTCCCCCACCCCCCTCTTCCCCTCAAACCCGCTTCCAACCCCATAAAAAAAAGCACTCGTGAAAATAGTTTGGAAGACATTCTTCCTGTGTGATAAAAAAGAGGGACCCCCCTCCCCCCGTATCCTGAAAAAGGAATCACCCCCACCCAAGCTGTCGATGGAAATGACAGCTGAGAGAGAGCGCGGACACCCGGGCTCCCTCGTTGTGGAATGGACACCCTGACTAACCAAGAAAAAAGAAAAAAAAGACCCAAGGAATATCATTGTAAGAAAGCAATAAAAGATAGCATATAGACATACTATAAAAAACAATTAGCTAACAGGAATGCCTTAGCCCCTGTATTATGCAAATCGGTCATCTCTTCATTCAGTACAAAGCCCGGCTTTTCGGAGTAGAAGACACCAGTAGCATATAGCTAGTTAGTCTAGGTAGTTACTCTTATGAACACTTTTTTGCTAGGAGCTCCCACAACAACTGAGGGCTTGCTGAGCCTCAGTAGCTGTATGAAAAATCTGAGTGCGACCTTCCCTAATAACTTTTAGGCGTGCTGGTTCCTGAAGAAACACCTGTGCTCCAGCTGCCTTCAGCTGACTCAAGTTCTAGCATCTTTCTATTGTTTCCTTACAGAAATCTGATCTGACAAAAAAGTTAGGGAATCAGCCGTAGCAGAGGCAGCTGGGCGAGCTTGGAAAAAGACGGCTTGTCGCAGCAGAAAGTTGCCAAAATAAATAAGCAGTGGCCGTGGATGCTGTTGAATAGTTCTAGAATCATGACTTAGGAAGATTGGAAGTCTATGAGCTTGTTGAATCTGAGAGTCCCAGTCCCAATCTGACACATCCGGAAATGCTTTCTGAAATAGCTCGTGTGTCCGCCCGCACTTTTCCTTAAGGTAGCCCAAAGAGTCTCAAATTGTTCCTACATTGCCGATTCTCCAACTCTTCAACTTTATCTTTGAGAAGAAAGAGTTGTTCATCTTGCACCTTAATTGTTTGAGCCATTGTTACCGTTATGTTTTCTGTATCCGCCACCCGTTGCTGCAATTCAGCTACATCGTGTGTCAAGACAGCCACTTTGCCAGTCCCTTCAGCCAAGGCCTGCTGGATTGAGAGACTGTCTGCTCTGGCTTGAATAAAACTCTCTTGTGCCTCTGCCCTTTGATCATGAAGTGCCTGGAGAATTGTAGACGATAGAGTGTTTGTTAGTGTAGCAAACCTCAGTTATTTTGCGGGGAGAAATAGTATTGACAACCAGAGAATCAGAAAAAGCCGGGTCCGAAGAATGTAAATCACTAGCTGCTCCCGCTGCTCCTGAGCTGTGCATTGAGCTGTCAGGCACCTCCCATGTCTTAACATTGTAGGTATTCAATATTGTTGAGGGTGATGGAAGTACCCCGCTGCTAGCAGACGGGCCTGACAGTCTAGAAATCATAGCTTTTACTTCCCCCTTAGAAGTAACCCATTTGCGCAGGGGACTCGCATTGACCCCCGCTTTATTCCGAGTATGTGAATTAAAGCCAGTGCGTACAGTCTCCAAATGCTCCATGGGTTTTGTCATGCCCTTCGAGCTTTTACTTTTATTTTGTTTCTTCTTTGCCCGATATGAAGATTCCGCTTGTTTCTCCGCTTGTACCGCTTCTGAGTCTTTTAGAGCCCCTATCAGATTTCCAACTACACAAATAGGCGCAGGCGATGATGCAGGCTTATCCAAGGAAGTATTGCACGTTAAGTAAGTACCTGGTTCCATAGTCAGTTTTCTTGGCCGTTCCTCGCTACAGTCTCCCCGAGGCATGTCTCCCCCATCTAGGATTCCAGAGATATTAGTTGAAGACTTAGACAGATCATATAAGCCGAGCCCGTCTTCAGAATGTCCCAAGGGCTTTTGACAGACTTCTGCCACCTGGACTGCCACCACATTGATATTTATCAATTCCATTTGTAGTGCAGGCAGTTGTAGTGGTGGGAGCGTGTCTAAGCTTACAACATTGTTATTGATTTTCTTATTTGGCAATATCTGAGTTGTTTGGTTACCTTGTAACTCCACAGTGCTTGCCTCCTGTCACGTCCAGCCTTCCACGTCTGCTGATCTGCTGTTTTCAACTATGGCAGCCGCTCCTGTGTGTTCAGAGCAAACTGCTTTCAGCAAAGTATCAGCCATTGCCTCTTCAAGCGGGAAGTCTATTAAGCCACAGGTCTGCAGGATGTCGGTTGCCTTCCCTGAGTGTAATAATTTCAACATCAGCTTCTTAACCCGGGATCCCTTCCCTTTGCCGCCGTTGCTGCCGAGTGGCGTCCGCCCGCCTCTGCCCAAGCTGGCAATGTTGACAAAGTTTCTTTTTTAGCGTTCTCTGAGAAGGCCGAGGCGGGGGTATGGGAGTTATGAGTACATCTCTGCGGGGCTATACCTCCAGTTGGATTCAAAACCAGGCCCAGGTGAGACCAGTGGCAGGCAGATCGGCTCGAGCCCGCCCGTCAAATCGCGATCCTGGTCAGTTGAAAATGATGGTGTAGAGTCCGTGCCTGCAGCGGAAACATGAAGGTAAGATCTCCGCATTTCACAGCGTTATTTCCTCGTTCTTAATCAGCCATCCGTTTACCAAAGTCGTTTCTAACAGTAGTGGAGCATATCGCAGCGGGAGCAGCCGCAGGTATGCGCTCTCCTACGGCGGCATCAATCTGCCATCTTCCTTCTTCCCCAGAGAGGGCAAATAATTGTTTTTGAAAGTTATTGGACTGGGGACAAAAGGTTGAGATGCATACTCCTTTCTCCATAAGTTGTTTATCTCTCTTCATGAGTAGGTGTTCCGTACTTTCCAAATTCCTTAGGAAATGCCAGTTGTTTATTTCTCTTCATGAGTAGGGAACACCTACTCATGAAGAGAGATAAACAACTTATGGAGTGAGTAGTATGGGTCTCAACCTTTTGTCCCCAGACCAATAACTTAAAAAAAAATTATTAGAAACAACTGGCATTTCCTAAGGAATTTGGAAAGTTGTCGGGAACCACCAATATTTGCTCTAAAAAAAAATGCGAGTTTTGGACAACTAATAATCAGAGCCAGTGACTGTCAACTAACAAAGTCAAATAATTTACGCTCACAATGGAATTTGAAACCATTAGAGGGCCACCATAAGTGTGGTAACTGTTTACTCAGTAGTTCGACAATTGAGGGTTCCACTTTCACAGAAGGAACAGTCCAATGGAGGCACAGTGAATTTTCCAATTGTAAAACGAACGTTGTATACGCCATAGTTTGCCCCTGCCAAATGATGTATATTGGCAAAACCAGCCAAGAGGTTAAATAAAGGGTGTTCCAACATCGGTCCCGAATCAAAACAATGGTTGTATCAGCCCCAATGGTCAATAATTTATCGAGAATGGGCACACTGAAAAAGACCTGAAGTGGAACGTTTTGAGTGTGATCAAACCTAACCCCAGGGGAGGCGACCTTGAAGTAATCCTAACAAAGTGAGAAGCATATTTAATTCTCAAGTTTTGCACGGTAACTCGCGGCTTAAATGAAATGTCAGAGACAGGTCGGTTACTAGTACATGATTTCCTGAAATGTCTGTACTGTAAACATCAGCAGAAAGTCTAATTTTACAGCGATGTGCACTTTAAAATATATCTGGGTATAGTTGTGTGGGAATCTCCCTGACTGTATATGCAAAGATTTATACAGTTCCCAACAAGACTAAGACATATAAAAGAATTACCAACATGCAATCGGCATACATTGCACTAAAAAAACTACATATACCAGCATGCAAAACAGTGTTCGAACAATAAAGTTTGAACCTGGCCGACACCGGATGATCTGCGAACTAACATCCGGTCATAAGAGAGAGCTGATAAGTACAGCAGCGGCTGGAGCAGTGGACCTCAATGCAAGTAAGAGCCACGTGTTAAAATATAGAAGGATTAGGATCTCACAAAATGAGTGAGTTTATTTCGTTTCATCAGAAACGTTGAAACTGTGAAACAGACTTTCCCTAATTAACACACTGGAGTGAATGTGGTAGGAATTAAAATACAGCGGCTTTACCGAGTCTTTGGATACAAAGTTGCAATCCGACAAGCCACCGCTTATACTTTAGGGGAGAACCACGGCAATAACGAAAACATGGGATGGCAATCAGGGTCGGATTGGGATCACAATTTGGCCCGGGCACTAACGAAAAAAGTGGGCCACGTTTGCGGGCGTGGCCCACATTTGCGGGGCGTGGCCCACATTTGCGGGGCGTGGCCCACATTTGCGGGGCGTGGCCCACATTCGCGGGCGTGCCCTTTCATGAAACACGCAAGGAATGTAAGTGGGAGGATATTGTTCTTGGGAAGGACACAGGGCCAAGGTGACAATGTCCTACAAGCTGAGCAACTGAAAAACAGCGAGGCCCCTTTCTATTACAAAATTATTCCCCAGCCCTCCAGGGCAGGAGCACCTGAAAAACAGCGAAGCCCCTTTCTATTACAAAATGATTCCCCAGCCCTCCAGCGCAGGAGCACCTGAAAAACAGCGATGCCCCTTTCTCCTAAAAAATTATTCCCCAGTCCTCCAGGGCAGGAGCACCTGAAAAACAGCGAGGCCCCTTTCTATTAAAAATATTCCCCAGCCCTCGAGGCAGGAGCACCTAAAAAACAGGAGGCCCCTTTCTATTACAAAATTATTTCCCAGCCCTCCAGCGCAGGAGCACCTGAAAAACAGCGAGGCCCCTTTCTCCTAAAAAATTATTCCCCAGCCCTCCAGGGCAGGAGCACCTGAAAAGCAGCGAGGCCCCTTTCTCTTCAAAAATTATTCCCCAGCCCTCCAGGGCAGGAGCACCAGAAAAGCAACGAGGCCCCTTTCTATTAAAAAATTATTCCCCAGCCCTCCAGGGCAGAAGCACCTGAAAAGCAGCGAGGCCCCTTTCTCTTCAATAATTATTCACTAGCCCTCCAGGGCAGGAGCACCAGAAAAGCAACGAGGCCCCTTTCTATTAAAAAATTATTCCCCAGCCCTCCAGGGCAGAAGCACCTGAAAAGCAGCAAGGCCCCTTTCTCTTCAAAAATTATTCCCCAGCCCTCCAGGGCAGGAGCACCTGAAAAGCAGCGAGGCCCCTTTCTATTAAAAAATTATTCCCCAGCCCTCCAGGGCAGGAGCACCTGAAAAGCAGCGAGGCCCCTTTCTCTTCAAAAATTATTCCCCAGCCCTCCAGCGCAGGAGCACCTTAAAAACAGTGAGGCCCCAGCTATTTGTAAATTACTCAGCCCTCCCCAGCCCTTCACTGCCTCGGGGCAATGGCCTGGCAGGAGAAGGGATAAAGCAAAAAACACAGTTGCTGGGCCATCCATGGGGTTGGGGGGGAGGCTAAGGTGAAGATGGTTCCAGTTCCCAACATTACCTGGCCCCCACAGCTAGACCCATTCTTCCTCGCCCACTATGCCCTGAATGAGAAGGGCTGTGGGCGAGGTGTTAATTAATGCAAACACTGTTTCAGGGCTGCGTGGGCACCAGGGGGGCCGAGGTGAAAATGGCTCAATGGCCTGAGCAACACCTGACCCCCTGGGAGGCCGATTCTGGGACACAATCACCCCTCCCCAGTCCACCATCAGCGTGATTGCTTGGCAGGGCAGGGGTTCAAGGAGAGGCCACAGCTGATCATCGCTGAACGGCCGCACAGCGAGGCTGCTCTCCTCTCCCTGTCCAGTGCTCTCTGTGGACTGGGAAATGGGGAAAAAACGGCCCACAGATGGCACTGAGACACCGGTCCTTCGGACAATGCCCGAGTGCCCGCATTACCAATCCGTCCCTGATGGCAATGCCTAAATGCAAAAGTTTACGAATAAATAAGAACGCATAACATTCTACCTTTTGCTCCTTGTAAAACGATTTGTCCAAACACGGAATAATGTTAAATATTTGTTCTAAAGATAAAAAATCAGCAAGTTATTCTGCACAGAAAGAAATCGTCAATTAATTTCAATGGACAATGAAATTGGCAGATTAACTACCAGAGTGGAATGCATGCTTGAAATAAAATTGAGCATAGGAGCTAAAGACAACCAAAGGTACTTTTGATATACGGTTTAAATAACTCAACAGAATGTGGAGTGAGGGAAGGAAGGAGTAATGATGAAACTCACACATTATTATTTACAGAAAGAGTCCAGTCGTTCTCCTAAGGAGAACCCCATTACTCATAAGGGTGTACGAAGCGCGTCGACGCGATCTCTTGGGTAAAGAATCTGCAGAAAGAGGACTAAAACAGTGGGAGCAGCAGCAGATTGACAACCCCACTCAAAATTTAGTCAGCAGTCCCCAAAAGCTATCATCAGCAGGAGATAATGTTTCTGACCAAGTGATTCATTACCTCCGCTTGTTGAATTCATGATTAGATGACTGGTTGACAAAGTTACTTTTCTCTTTAAAAAAAATACACACATGAAAATGTTTAAAGTATTTGTATCTTTTTGAATTTCTTCCCTTTTTTCTTTGAATATTTGCTACAGTAGGTTATGTTATATGTATATAATAAGTTTGAGAGTAAAATACGATGAAGGTGGGCCGCCTATGACATGTTATGAATTGTAATATTACATGAAATTAATTATGAAATGCCAGTGTATGAACACAAAGGCCAAGATAATGAAGTTATACGACCCTGCTTTAGAAATTATTCATTCTTGAAAAGAGACAGCTAGAACATACTGTTGTTTTACAATTTCTAAAAGTGGCGTTTTCAAACACAATTTAAAAAACACCTTCACAGAAAGATGTATTTTTAAATCCTGAGTTCATGGAACCCAAACTCCAAATCTCTATCTCTTCCCAATTGAAAGTTACACTTGTAAGGAGTTACAAGGTAGCTCCAATTATGACCTATGGGAGAGATAGTCCTTGCTATAGTGAAAAACGAAATTGGCAGTATTTCATTATCAGGACATGTAAAACACACCAGTACATGTCCTACCTTTCACATACACTGCACCCTGCCCATGGGGCTACCTTGGGCCTATCTTAGGGGTGCCTTACATATAGAAAAATGGAAGGTTTTGGCCTGGCAAGTGGGTGCACTTGCCGCGTGAACTGGCAGTTTAAAACTTAATCACAGACCCTGCAGTGGCAGGTCAGAGACATGTTTGCAGGGCTACTCATGTGGATGGTACAATCATTGCTGCAAGTCCACTAGTAGTATTTGATTTACAGGCCCTGGGCACACACAGTGCACTTTACTAGGGACTTACCAGTAAATCAAATATGCCTATCATGGATAACGAATCAGAATTACAACTTAACACAGAGTGCAAAAATGAAGTCCAGCACACAGGCAAAAATACAGGAGTCAGAAGCAAAAAGACGGGAAACCACACCAAGGATGCCAGGCATAAAACACTCCATGAGAATGCATGTGTTTTTGAGATGACTCCCTAATGTGCTGCTCTCCCCTGCATTCCATGTCTCTCTCTCACGCATGTAATTCCGGCCCCACCCGCGCTCCTCTACTCTCTCTTGCCTGTGTGCTTTTGTTACCCCCTGTTGCTCTCATTCATTGGCATGCTTCTGGGCTGTCCCATCACTCCATGTTGTGCTCATTCTTCAGCATGTTTTTTTGCCCCTTGGTCTCCTCCACGTCTCTCTCCTTTATTTGCGTGCTTCTCCTCCCCACCCCTCCTTGTGTTGTAGGCCCACGCTCTCTCCCGACCCACTAAGGGGGTCCCATTACATTTAGAAAAAAACAACATGATGCGGCTGCTGGGCTGTGTCATTTTGTAGGCGCATGAATGCGTGTTTAAAACATGCACGTGCCGTCAAAATGACATGGCTCAGCAGCCGTGTATTTGTGCCTTTTTTTGTTGCTTTTTTGTAACATTCTTTCATGCTGTACAGACAGCATCTGTTTTGATGATGTACAGCAGGTACAAAAGAAACTAGCAGAGCCAAAAGATCTCTAAAGCAAAACCTATTGGATTTGCCAGTGCTTGTTTATAAATTATTCAATTTTTTAAACTCTGCCATTTCCAGCCCCTTCAACTTATTCTTGAGTCTCTTTTCCATCCTTGCTTTCTTTCTTTGCCACTCTTTTCCTGTCCTCAAAAAAACTAATTATTTACATTACTCAAAGCTCATGCCTACCCAGATTACCAAATTTCTAAATAAATGTACATGAAGCAGAGGATATCATAAGCCTTTTGAGATATCACATGCTCTGGATATAGTTTCAAGTGTTGCCATTGAAAAGCTAGAAGCAGAATATCCATTGGACGCATTGCTTAATTTGTAATATAAAAAATAAGTGCAGAAGCCCCCAAGGGTCTTCTTAGGGAGTCTCTGTTGAATGCCAGATGTGCTGAGTACCAGGACTACCAAGTGTTGATTCCACCTCATATCACATTCTTCCACCACCACCAATTCCTGTCTCTTTATCTCAGTCTTGCAAGTTCTTTTTCATCCTCTCTTCCGCCCTTGGTCACTATTTTCCGATCTTTCTCTTCCTCCTTTCTCCCTTTTCTGCCTTTCTCTCTCTTGTTCTGGGTCGAAGTCTGGGTTACAGTGTGCGAAAATGAGTGCCTTTGCTAGCTCTTGCACCCACCGGCACAAATTAAGCAGTGGGAGTACTACAAGGATTGGTCTGGGCCAGGGGTGGCAAGAGGTAGAAGAATTTTGTGAGGCATAAAAATAAATCTATAGAAAATTCCAAATTTAGTCCAGGTAGTTGTATGCCTGACCACCTAGCTGAACAGATGGCAGAAACTGTAAGGTTGAGCCACGAAACCAATCTTCTGTTGCTAAGCTTTTTTTCAAATGTTTACGTTTTAAAATGTTTTAATTTGTTTTTGATACTGAAAATCACTTAATTTTCAAATAAAGTGCTAATGTTTCTTAACTTTAAATTGTGGACATTGAAAAATAGCTTCCACTGAAGTGCACCTAAAATTTCAGCTGCTGATTTCTGAGTGCCTGCTGACAATTCCTGATAGTTTCCTTTCCAATCATCTGTAGCAGGCACACTTTACATAAGGATATTTTTAGCCTGTTGCAGCGTGGGACATTAAAAGATAGAGCATCCCACAGTGGGCCAGGCATGCAGCGTGTTTCTTATGCAGTAGGTGATGGGTCTGAGAAATATGAGAAATAGGAAGAATGCTTCACTCATTTCCAGAAAATTTGCCAACTGCACATGAAGCCTTTCAACACAAATCTGTGGAACAATGTCATCGACGGAAACAACAAAACACAGCTATCACCTATCGCATCTCAAGCTGTTTTTCCTTGGCAACAAGTTGTGCTCCATGAAACAGCAGATAGCCATTTGTTACTGCAGAGCTAGTTTCCAGATTCTCTGGTCTGAACCTCATCACCAGGAACTGAGACTAGAAATAAAGGGGGATATTTACAATAAAATGTCGGAGAGCTGTGTAACGCCAAAACTGGTAACGCTAGGCTCTGACTTTTTTTAAACGCAGGGATGCGCCGTATTTACAAAAATACGGTCACCCCTGCGTTTCCCCTAGCACTGGTGCTACAAAAACTGCCTAGCGCCAGTGCAGGCAATCTTGTGCCATGTTGCAAAGGTGCCTGCGCTGCAGGGACGATTGTTTATGTGCAGTAAAGGCCACCTTCCTGCACATAAACAATCTTTAAAGGCAATTTGCTGTTTCTATGTGCAGCACACCTAGAAAGAGCAAAATACTAGGAGACATGAATAATTTCTCCTCGTATCGCAATCCTAAGACCAGGTTTTACCTGGCCTTAATTTTTGGCACTGCCCCATCCTTGTAAATATGGGGCAGCATCAAAAAGCAATCGGTGTTGTGGCAGAACGCCCACTTGAACACCCCTTTCACACTAAGTTAACTGTGAAAAGGGAACTTATTTACAAAAAGTGACATTCTGGTGGCGATATCCCCCTGTTAATATGCCCCTATGTCTACTGTTTGTCTAGTAAAATTAAAGTATTCTCGATTTGCAGGAGGCTTGGTTGAGGTTTCACTTGAGAAACACAATACAACTGCCTAGCAAAATGTAGCTTTGATAAAGCTAGCAACCTTAATTGTCTTCATTGGTACTAAAAATGTGAAGGTCAATATAGTTTGAATGGGGCTCTATGCCAAGCATAGACAAGAATTGGGTTGTTTACATTGTTTCTTACATAAGGAGAGACAACTGTATTTTACTTTCTCGTCACAAATATAGGAGAAACTGTATCTGACTTTTCTGCCATATGACAACAAGCAATGACTAAGGCACTACGTTTAGTTTTTGAATAATGAAAGCGCTTTTACAAAACTTCACTAACACACACAGCAGACTGGCACAGCTTGAGCTGTAGTATTTACTGTGTCCATCACAAAGTAACAGTGCATGATTCTTTACACACATGTGCACACACACACAGGCGTACACCGAGGAAGGCGGTAACGCCGAAACGCGTCTGTTGGCAGGGGAGAGGGTTTCTGCACTGAAATAAACAATCACGAAAAGAATTCCCGAGAGTGCCGTCTTTTGTTTGAGACCTGGATTGTCTCAATTGTGCTTGTGTGTGTGTGTATGTATATATATATATATATATATATATATATATATATCCACCATCTCAAATTCTCCCATTTAGAAGAGCCACACGCAGGTAGGTTTACTTCATTTAATGTGCAAGTTCACAGCGCAGTGGAGGGAAAACAAACCAGTTTCTCAAACAGCCTGACGCGTTTCATGCTCCCTTAGCATTTCATCAGAGGCTTAGTTCAACAAAGCATGTGGCAATCGGCATCACTTATAACTCTCATCACCTGCCCCAGTGGGCGTCGGCTCTCCCACAGCCTGATGGTACATGTAGTGCCGTTAGTTTCACTCCGGTGAGCTGCTTTCATGCGATGCAAAATACACGAAAATTAAAACCTCAGTGGGTCTGGAAAGTGTCCCGCTACCTCTGGGCTGCAAATACCAGCTTGCACACACCGACCTTTCTGCCCTTTACACCGCTCGTCGATTGACTGCAGCTCGGACCACATCCTCGTGGCGGGGCTCTCCCACGACCGGGACCGGCCGTAATACATCCACCATCTCAAATTCTCCCATTTAGAAGAGCCACACGCAGGTAGGTTTACTTCATTTAATGTGCAAGTTCACAGCGCAGTGGAGGGAAAACAAACCAGTTTCTCAAACAGCCTGACGCGTTTCATGCTCCCTTAGCATTTCATCAGAGGCTTAGTTCAACAAAGCATGTGGCAATCGGCATCACTTAAATGGGAGA
Source organism: Calotriton arnoldi (assembly GCA_963921515.1). Taxonomy (NCBI): domain Eukaryota; kingdom Metazoa; phylum Chordata; class Amphibia; order Caudata; family Salamandridae; genus Calotriton; species Calotriton arnoldi. The sequence goes on along the minus strand of CAWUFW010011602.1, from coordinate 134,171 downwards.
ATTTGAGATGGTGGATATATATATATATATATATATATATATATATATATATATATATATATTATCTACTGGCGGTCGCCAGTAGATAGTTATAGTTACAACCTATTATCCATAGGAAATCCGCGACATTCTATTTGAAATAACTCTCTTGCCGGTTGACGTATCTTCGCAAAATTTTCAAACTTTGTGGGGCGCTCCGGTCCGCTCCTACCCTGAAAGTCTCGGGGGATTCGTCAAGCGGGGGCCGAGAAAAAGGGGGTCCCAAAACGCGTTTTCCCCATGCAATTTTCCATAGGAAACTTTAGACACGGCTACAGCCCGAACTGCTGAACGGAATTACACCAAATTTGGCAAAGAGGTAGTTCTTGGTTCAGAAAGAACCCTTTTTGTTAAATGGTGTAAATCCGTTCAGTAGTTGCTGAGAAAATGAAAAGTAAAAAAGATATATATATCTAGGGCCGCGGATCCTCCCGAGCACGAGCTTTATGTTAATTGGCTGTCAACACTCCAAATCAGGAAGTGTTGGCAGCCATTTTATCCCTCGGTAGAACCGAGGGACAGAAACTAAGTGCGCAAAGCGCACAAAGGGGGCAGGGTAGAAACACCCTGACCCCCTAGGTCTGCTCAGGGGTCCCACAAGGACCCCTGGGCAAAACATTTTTTTTTTTTACAAAATCGGCAGGATGCGCTCAGGGAGCGCGAACCCTGCCGAAAAAAAAAAATCGAAGCGCGGTCTCCGCGCTTCGATGTAATTGGCCCCCGGGTGGGCCAAGTCCTGGGGGCATGCTGGGGGGGTTAATTTTATGTGTGGGGGGCCTCTAAGGGCCCCCAAGCCCCGGGGACCACCACCCCCGGGGCTTTATGTAGAATGGTGCGGGAGGGCTCTGAGCCCTCCCGCAGCCCTGGGGACCACCACCTCCCGGGGCTTCTTTTTAATTAAAAACCTGTGTGGGGGCTCCAGCCCCCACACGCCCGGAGACCACCACCTCCCCGGGGCACTAAGAAGATTACAATGGGGGTCCGTTTTGGACTCCCAGAGCCCGGGGACCACCACCTCCCCGGGGCTGTGCACTGAATGGGAGGGGGCCGCGCGGCCCCCTCCTGGAGCCCTTGATGGCCCTGGGGACCACCACCCCCCAGGGCCGGCTCCTGCAGTGTCCCGGGGTGCCTACCCCGGGACACTGCTGTTTGCAATGACAGGACGGGAGCCTCGCGGCTCCCGTCCTGTCATTACAAACTGCTGGATATTGGAAGAGAGAGCAGAAACCTGCTCTCTTCCAATATCCAAAGCCGATGCTTTCCACATGGGGAGCAGCATGTTAGCTGCTCCCCATGTGTAAGCAATGCCGGCTCCCGTAGGACACGGGGAGCCGGCGGGACTGTGGGGGATTGGGGACCCCCACAGTCCCCAACGAGAGGGCCAGCCCCGGGGGATGGGGTCCCGGGGCAAGTAGTGGCTCGGGAGGGGAGCCATGCGGCCCCCCTCCCCAAAAAAAAAAAATCGGGCCCGCAGGCCCCGCCCCCTTCCTTCACCACTCTGCAAACGCGCCCCTGGCGCGTTTGCAGAGGGGAACTGAATTCCCCTTGAATTCTGGGGGTCCCTGAGGGCCAACTAGCCCACCAGGAACCTCCAGTATGCGCCAGGGGCTGCCTTGCAGAGAGGTGTACAGAGGCCACGCCCCTTTTACACCTCTCTGCAACGCAGCTCTATGGCGCTTTTGGAGGTATATGGTGGGCTAGTTGCACCCCAGGGACCCTCAGGATTCAAGGGAGTTAATCCCCGACTTAAAACGCGCCACGGGCGCGTTTGCACAGTGGTGAAGGGAGGGCGGGGCTTCAGGTGACATGTGTGCAAACAGGCCCCGTGGCGCGTTTTAAGATGGGGAATTAAATCCTCTTCAATCCTGAGGGTCCCTGGGGCCAACTAGCCCAACAGGTACGTCCAGAAAGCGCCACAGAGCTGCGTTGCAGAGAGGTGTAAAAAGGGGTGTGGCCTCTGTACATGTCTCTGCAACGCAGCCCCTGGCGCATACTGGAGGTTCCTGGTGGGCTAGTTGGCCCGAAGGGACCCTCATGATTCAAGGGGACTTAATCCCCCAACTTAAAACGCACCACGGGCGCGTTTGCACAGATGTCACCTCAGGCCCCGCCCCTCCCTTCACCATTGTGCAAATATTCCTCTAAAATCAGCCGAAATCCGAATTCCGATTTACTCACCTGTTATCAGGAGAGACCTCAGTGCTGCATCTTTCAGCCCAGTACTGATCCTCAAAAGTAATTTTAACCGTACTTACCGGTAACTTGAATTTCCTTCATAGGCTAACATTGACTGGTTTCACTTGGAAATTCTTCTAAGTGTGGAGTTTTGGAACTTTAAAATATTCCTCTAAAATCAGCCGAAATACGAATTCCGATTTACTCACCTGTTATCAGGAGAGACCTCAGTGCTGCATCTTTCAGCCCAGTACTGATCCTCAAAAGTAATTTTAACCGTACTTACCGGTAACTTGAATTTCCTTCATAGGCTAACATTGACTGGTTTCACTTGGAAATTCTTCTAAGTGTGGAGTTTTGGAACTTTAAAATATTCCTCTAAAATCAGCCGAAATACAAATTCCGATTTATTCACCTGCTATCAGGAGAGACCTCAGTGCTGCAACTTTCAGCCCAGTACTGGTCCTGAAAAGTAATTTTAACCGTACTTACCGGTAACTTGAATTTCCTTCATAGGCTAACATTGACTGGTTTCACTTGGAAATTCTTCTAAGTGTGGAGTTTTGGAACTTTAAAATATTCCTCTAAAATCAGCCGAAATACGAATTCCGATTTACTCACCTGCTATCAGGAGAGACCTCAGTGCTGCATCTTTCAGCCCAGTACTGATCCTCAAAAGTAATTTTAACCATACTTACCAGTAACTTGAATTTCCTTCCATAGCATATCATTGACTGCTTTTTGCTGAAAAAGTTTGTGTTGATTTTTGAAACATACAAATATTCCTCTAAAATCAGCCGAAATCCGAATTCAGATTTACTCACCTGTTATCAGGAGAGACCTCAGTGCTGCATCTTTCAGCCCAGTACTGGTCCTGAAAAGTAATTTTAACCGTACTTACCAGTAACTTGAATTTCCTTACATAGGCTAACATTGACTGGTTTCACTTGGAAATTCTTCTAAGTGTGGAGTTTTGGAACTTTAAAATATTCCTCTAAAATCAGCCGAAATACGAATTCCGATTTACTCACCTGTTATCAGGAGAGACCTCAGTGTTGCATCTTTCAGCCCAGTACTGGTCCTGAAAAGTAATTTTAACCGTACTTACCGGTAACTTGAATTTCCTTCATAGGCTAACATTGACTGGTTTCACTTGGAAATTCTTCTAAGTGTGGAGTTTTGGAACTTTAAAATATTCCTCTAAAATCAGCCAAAATACGAATTCCGATTTACTCACCTGTTATCAGGAGAGACCTCAGTGCTGCATCTTTCAGCCCAGTACTGATCCTCAAAAGTAATTTTAACCGTACTTACCAGTAACTTGAATTTCCTTCCATAGGATATCATTGCCTGCTTTTTGCTGAAAAAGTTTCTAAGTGTTGATTTTTGAAACATACAAATATTCCTCTAAAATCAGCCGAAATACGAATTCCGATTTACTCACCTGTTATAAGGAGAGACCTCAGTGCTGTATCTTTCAGCCCAGTACTGGTCCTGAAAAGTAATTTTAACCGTACTTACCAGTAACTTATATTTTCTTCCATAGGAATCCATTGTCTGGTTTTCAGCAGAAAAGTTTCAAAGTGTCGATTTTCACAAACTACAAATATTCCTTAAAAATCGCCTGTATGACTTAAACGCATTCTTTCAACTGTTTACAGGAGATGCACCAGTGCTGGATCCAGGATCCAACACTGAGTAAGAAAAAGTAACGATAACAGTTTTTACCTGCTAAGTGAATTTCCTTCCATAGGATAACATTGGTGATTCTATGAGAAAAAGTTTCTAAGTGTCAACTTTTAAAATACAATAATATTCCTTAAAAATCACGACTGTAACCAAAACGCTTTTACTCAACTGTTTACAGGAGATGTACCAGGACTGAATCTAGGATCCAGTCCTGTGGTTAGAAAAGTAATCCATAAAGTAACTAATTGCATTTAACTAGAAATTCACATTGAGCTGAATGTTGCATTGTGTTTGAAAATGTGTTGCCCATTGCAACAACTGTAACTACTGTACTTAAAAGTCTATTGCCTATGTGCAAAGTATTTAAACTAAAGTAATTCATTCTGAGAAAGTATTTTTTGTAATGTAATGTATAATGTAATTACAATGTAATTTAAAAAATAAAATATGTAAAAGAAATTGTTTCTAAAAATGTAGTAAATCAGTATGAAAAAAATTAATATAAAAATTAATACATTTAAAAATTGTCATTTAAAAAACCTTTGAAATTCACTGAAAAAAACGTAGGTTTCAGGCACGTTATAGTTACAAATTAGCATTTTAAAAACCTTTGAAATTCACTGAAAAAACCATAGGTTTCAGACACGTTATAGTTAGAAATTAGCATTTAAAAACCTTTGAAATTCACTGAAAAAACCAGAGGTTTTAGGGACAGTTATAGTTAGTTGGACATTGCACTCGTACAAAACCCGTGAAATTCCCCGTTATAGTTAGTTCAGCTAACTATAACTCGCGCCCCGCAATGCACTGCTGATGACGTCACATATTACATCACTCATGACATGGTCAGTGACATCACTGATGACATCACTGATGACATCTCAAATGACATCACTGATGACATCATCCACGTGATAATCTGATGCAGCTCCTCACACCCTAATATAACCTTTGATACACCCAATCTAAATTACAGAGTGCCATTCGCAAAACCATAGACACTCCAACACCAATAACTACATACCCACTCACTGATACTTAGCTCTACACACACACATCCACTCACTCACCCGTACAGTCACTCATACTTATGGTCACTCAGTACAGGACTATCATATGCACTCTTACTCCTATATAGACACTCAAACACCGCCACTCATCCATAGAGGTACTCACACACCTAGTCAGTCATGCAAATAATTAAACACACTGCCATTTACTCACCTATACAGTTATACACACACCAGCTCACTTAATCATACAAATACTAGCACATTGTTACGCTCTTATACAATCACTGATACAAGCACACACTCATCCATACAGCCACTATCACAATCACTCACTCTCGCTTATAGCTATTTATATACTCCAATACACATATATACTGCCTTTCACATATTTAGTTACTCACACATGTACCACTGGGACATACATTCACTCACTAACACACTCTTACACACACTTACCCACCCATACAGTCTATCACAGATGCACTCTTGAAACCATCCACCAAGTGAATCACCCACTCACACATCTATGCACAGTCGCACACACCCCATCCACACAAACACTCAGGCACCCATACAGATACTCATAGAACCAATAAATAACCCATATAGACACTCATGTAGCTATTCGCAAATCCATGCATCCACTTACACACCATCAGACGGATACAGACATTCACACAGTTTAGTCACTAACCCATGCATTCAGTAAGATACGTTTAATCACTCACTTGTAGAGTCAGTCACGCATGTACTAAATCATCCATTCAGACACTTATACACCCACTCATTCTTCAATACGCCTTTCCCTATATATATTAAACATATTTAAACTTTACAGAAACACACAGTCACTGGATGATGTCATCAGTGATGTCATTTGAGATGTCATCAGTGATGTCATCAGTGATGTCACTGACCATGTCATGAGTGATGTAATATGTGACGTCATCAGCAGTGCATTGCGGGGCGCGAGTTATAGTTAGCTGAACTAACTATAACGGGGAATTTCACGGGTTTTGTACGAGTGCAATGTCCAACTAACTATAACTGTCCCTAAAACCTCTGGTTTTTTCAGTGAATTTCAAAGGTTTTTTAAATGCTAATTTCTAACTATAACGTGTCTGAAACCTATGGTTTTTTCAGTGAATTTCAAAGGTTTTTAAAATGCTAATTTGTAACTATAACGTGCCTGAAACCTACGGTTTTTCAGTGAATATATATATATATATATATATAGAATTCAGCAGGGTTAAGGATCACAGACGCACTAAAGGAGTGTGGGGGGAAGGCTGGAGGAGAGGAGAGAAACTATAATCAGCAGAAAGAGGAGGTTGTGTTACGACTGTACACATCACTCGTAAGCAGTCATGTTAGGCACTGTATCAAGTTTTGGAGGTTTAATTTGGAATATTGTTTGAAGTTTAGTATGCCTCACTTGCAGCATCGCTACAACTTTTGGAGGCCAAATTTGGTGTTTAATGGACAATTTTTCAAGTCACATTTGAAGTGCTGTGTCTGGTTCTGGATGTAACCTCAGAAGTATTTTTCACATTCTAGAAGCCACCATGCATTTTGCGAACAACTGAAAAATCTAACCACCTAAGCAACACATACGTTTGCAAATACCATCTTATACAAGTGCAAATTCACTATTGTGATTCATAAAGTATGAATTCACTCTCCTAAATGGACTTTGTCGCAGGTATAATTAAACTGGTATGATGCAATTTTGAGTGCCTGTTATCATGCCTCGGAGCTATCTTACTCCTGAAATACCATAAGAAACATAAAATTGATGATATTCAATTTCAAAACGGTTGCTCGTGAAAACTTCCATTTACTACAGGATCCAAGACATAAGCTTTTCCCATGGAAATAGACAAAATACAGTCAAATCATTTTCTCCAACCAAAACAGTTCTATAATGAAGCCCTGAAGAAGTCCTTCTGGATGAAACGCGTTGGCTACTGTCGCTCTTAATTTTAATGGAAAAAGATTAAGAACAAGAATAAAATGTAAAAAAAAAAAAATACACCTAATGAAGAATTTGTTTCATTGAAATTGTTCTTTAAACATCATGAGTTCTGTGTAATATGATTACAATCAAATAATACCATGGTCTTTTAAAATAATAGAGTGGTGAACCATATCAAGAGATTACTGTTGGAATTTCCTTTTCCATTTTGAAAGTTGAAAGAGGTTGAACTTTCGGTTCTTGCACCTTTGTGAGTTTTTAATTACCTTTCCCTATGGTAGAATTAGGTGCGGTGTAATATTGTCTCAACCTCTTTGTGTACATAAATCAACAGTGTTGATCTTCTCAACTGGAAAATCTGAAAACGGGCTTCAAAATCACACAAATTTTTTTTACAGTTTGGAGTTTGCCCACTGGAGAGGATCAGGAAAAAAATTACAACAGCAATGACATTATTCCAACATAGCTATGATTTAGCACAGCATGTGCAAGTGGGGTTACTGAGAAGCAGAAATACGGAAGAACAAAAGTAGCATGCTACTTGCATTCAGTAAAATACCCAAACCAGACAAGGAAAAATCAACCTTTTTCCTAAACAGATAAGACAGAATCCCCAGAGAACCCTTTTGCATGTTTCAACAACACTGCAAACACCATCTGAAAATCAGTGAGGCTACACTGAACTGCAATAATCTAACATGAACACCCCCATTACTCCAATACATTCTCTATTGACCTCTTTGCCACTGTTGAGGACCTTTCCTATCTGTAAACCTCTGAGAAGGAATTACAATAGATTGCTGAGCATGATGAGCAATGACGTTTACTCCAACCAAATACCTTTCAAGTAATGCTGTATTATGAGGCTGCAGTTGGAGCAGAGGCATGATATATAATGTTTGTACTGTAAAGATGTCCATGTATTATTCTGGAATACTGTATATGCAGTCATGCTTGTTGAAATGTCAATATAAAAAACAAAACAAAAAAGAATTGCTCAGCATAAAGACATAAAACCATGATATGCCTTTAGAACTGTGCCAACATTCATGTATTCTGCAATTTCTATGCATCGTTACGCAAGTCGGATCAGGGATCTCGACATGCTTCTTTCAGCTGCGAAAGATCAGGAAGATCAGCCGATTACTCATGCAGGAATCTCTGACACAGGTCGTAATAGCCACGGTGTTGTCACACTTGGACTATGCGAACTCAGTCTACCTTGGCATGCCACTCTTCCTCACTAAGCGGCTGCAGATAGTTCAGAACCAAGCAGCCAGACTGATCCTCCGGCAACCTAGGTGGCAATCTGCCTCCCCTCTCTTAAGGAAACTACATTGGCTCCCCATTCCTCAACGCTGCGCTTTTAAAATCGGGTGCCTGATTTTCAAATCTCTTCACGGTCGTAGCCCCAAATTTATAGACGATCTGCTACTAAGGTACACTCCCACACGCAACCTACGCTCAGCTCACCTTCTGCTACTGACTACCCCCACGTTCAAGCGAAAACGTCAGGGAGGTTGCAGACTCGCCTCTCTTGCTCCAAGACTGTGGAATTCCTTCCCCTTGGAGATCCGGTCATGCACTGACCTACTGAGCTTCAGGAAGACCCTTAAAACTTGGCTGTTTGTACAGGCCTACGAGTAACAATCTCTCCACTGGATGCTGCAAATCCTTAAACCAGCGCCATGAAACCAACCCGGTGTACGCGCGCTCTACAAATCCTTTTTAACATAACATCGTTACATGCAATAATCTTTCAATATCTTTGTTTTCAGTATTTTGGCTACGGTATTACAGTATCACAATATCACCCACTCAATAATACAGAGTGCAACCTTTCTTAAGTGGATATGTCATGACAATCTAAAACAATTACAAATGTTCCAAAGACATGCTAAAGTTGGGAAAGTGAGGTAATCAGGTGGATGCAGCAGTTTGTGGAACAATATTTTGCACCCAGTTCAATTTGGCTTCATATTCTCCAGAGCCTCAATATTGGAAATTACCATCTTTTGCAGGTATTCCACCAGAATTTTTGCCTTCTTTAGCTGAAGCCGTTTTTGCCGGCCATAGGACTCAGCACAGTTTATTCCTGCCAACCAGTGGTTAAGTGCTTATGATCTCCCTTTTAAAGAGAATACAATTGGCTTATACCAAACGGGCACATTTAATTTACTTGTAAGTCCTAGTACATGGGACAACATGTACCCAAGACCTGTAAATTAAATGCTAATAGGGGGTTGTAGCACTCATTGTGCTGTCCACTAAAGCAGCACTCTAAAACATTTCTACAGGTCTGGCATTGCAGTCTGGGTGGGCAGTTTTAATCTGCCATTTTGACATGGATAAATAAACGTTTTTCCAGGCCCAAACTTTCCTTTTTATATTTATGTCACCTCTAACGTAGGTCATAAATGACCATAGTGCATGGTGCATCGTATTTAAAAAGTAGAACATGTATATATAAGGTTTTACATGTCCTGACAGCGAAAAACCTTCAAAGTCATTTTTCACTGTAACAAAGATGATGCTACAGTATGGAAACACTGGGTTACATTATAACAACTTATGATGCTTAATTTTGGTTTAGGAGCAGCTAGAAAAATGATATAATGACTTATGTTAATTGTACTTTAAGATTCCAACTTAATGTTAAAGCCGGATTTATATTATTATTATTTTCTTAACTTTTAGAACATTGTGATTTTCCTGCCTAAGCCAAATGTTCCTTTCTGCCAGTGTCCAGTGTCCCCGGACTGTTGAATGGCTCCTCTATGGTGAGATGTGGATGTCTCCCATACAGTGGAAACAAGGATTTGCTATTGAGAGGTGCTTTTCTTCCTTGAACAGGATGCCCTGGGGGTTGTGCTCAGACCCTTCCTGAGCTACAGTGAGTGCCTACCCAGTCACTGACAAACATAGCTCACACGAAGGTCTGCCTCCCTTGGTCTTCCTAGTCAGCTTGTATTCAAACCAAGTGGGAGGGAGGAGCTGCCCCAAAACTGCTGTGGAGTGACCCCAAGGGATGGTTTGCCCATTATCATAGCCATAACTTTGGGTTGGTACAGAGACCTCTGACCAGTGGAAGAAGGACTTCACCATGTTGAACTAGATGGAGAAGGACACTTTGGGGGCGCTTACAGTAAAACGCACTCAAAGACCTGCAAAATTGGGTAGAACTACCCCTGAAAATGTTTACCCCATTGGTTAGGGAGTGGTCAGGAGTTTCCCCCACCCGCACGTTGGCACTGGGAATAAAAGTGGCATCCCCAGTACACTCCCAGAACACAACTAGACCTGTGAAGACTCAGAAGAAGGACTGCACTGCTGTCTAAAGAACTTGAAGGAAGACTGGACCTGCTTGCCTTGAAACCAAGACCCCAGAAGTGAATCCAAGGGTCAGTTGGCTGACCTCCTATTTGAGCTAAGGGACACACGCTTCTAGAGGCCTTTCCTGCAACTGCCCAGCTGACCACTTACAACTGGACTTGCCCTGAACCCAACTGCAGGCCTCTGCTAGAGTGAATCTTGAACCCGAATTGCTGTCCCCAAAGTCCTGAACCCTTGGCTGGTGTCAAAGTGTACTCCTCCTAAAGTTTCCTGAAACCTAGGACTTAGAAACTTTTATCCAACTTTTTGCTCTGAGAACCATTGGCTGACTGGGCCCAACCTGTCAAGCTGATCCAACGAAGATGCATCACTGCTACGCCAAAGATTCAGGTTGCTCCCACTACATTCTTATCCGCAGCAACAAATCCGATCCAGCGGAATTTCGCGGATAAGGTGTCCAGCCTTGTGGAGACCTCTTTGGCTAGAGCTTGCATTCTTGCCCCGCTGAAAGAATCCAAGTTCCAAAAAGAGATTAAGTCCAAAGATCAAAATCTTCACTGGGTGAAAGTGAGAAAAGTATCCCAATGACAAGGGACCTTCTCTGGGAGCGGAATTTAAATTTCTCCCACTCAGAACAGGAATCAGTGGCTTCACCGAGACCTCATCAAGCAGTTATCTGATAACATGGAGCCTTCTTTGGTCACAGGCTGCTGCTTTGCCCCGCTGAGGATTTTTGACTTCTATCCCAGAGATTAAGGACGAAGGTAAAACCTTTCGCTAGGAGGAACCTGGTCTTTGTATCAGACCCACGCTCCATCACGGTCGCCCTTACATTTTGTTTTTGCCCTAGTCAAGAGCAACCAGATGACCCCAGTTGACCCTTAACTTTCACGATATCAGGACTGTAGTGTTGTGGCACCTATCGAGGTCAAGGTTTTTGCAAATGTAACAGTTTAACTGTCAGATTTAGGTACTAGGGTAGAGAGGTAAGGAATCTGAAATATCTCTCAGTAGGTTACTTAGGCCCATCATGATTATTTGCAAACTGGCATTCAGGCCCACCCAGTAAGGAAACAGTTCTCTCTTTGGCAAAAGTACAAGTATCGTTCCCTGTTCATAATGATTTCTTTAAATGAGAGCCCCTGAGATGCACTATTTCAGAGGATATATATATATATTGGACTTGTAATCATGTTTCACATCGGGCATCCCGGAATGTACATACGTGTATCATGTTGCACAGTTTACAACACTTTCACTTTTGAGTACTGCGGTCTTTGTCATTGTTTATTGCTACACTAACCCAGAGGCAAGCACGAATATAATTGATTTGTACTCAGAAAGAAGTCTGTTGTTTAATTTAAAATGAAATGTGTCTTACATAAAGGTTCTCGGGTATGGAATAGACCTGACAAGAAATAAGACGCATAGAACCTTTGTTCAATATTTCTTATGCGATGGAGCGCATGCGCCAACGAGCATGTACCACAATAGCTGACACTGCACCAGGAAGATCTTTCATGAACAATCAATACTTGTCCATGTCCACGTCCTGTTTTAGCATCTTCCTTCCTTTTAAATATCCCGTCCTGAACTTTGCAGACAGCTCGCCAGCATACTGGCATTTAAAGTGATGCAGACATCTTTAGAATGCTGGAGGAAAGGGATCACAGAAATGTATACATTTATACCAGAGTACACTGTGTTTATAGCCTTGCACGTATTATCAGATTACACCTTGGTATCTAGTGCAGAATCAGATACCTTGAGAAAGTGACACAGTTATGACAAGAGCATTTCCCCTCCATCTCAGAGCCACAACCGCTCATCCCCCAATAACAAATGTAAGGAAACAAGCGCACAAAAAGGTTTCCTGCTCCTAATTACCGTGCATAAGTTTGAATCCTGCCTCTTATCCCGATGGGACATATATGTGTAAGAGAATGAGATCAGTTGAAGACTACTTCCATTTATGAGTGAACTTAGGTCAAAAGTTACCCATTAGTATTGTCTTCACCACTGTATCCGCCTGGCAATTCCTGCTGAAACCCCCTTTGGAAAATAAACTTATTTCGCAAGTGTAAGTTCTCTGGAAGGTCATGAGTAGCATTATGTATTTTTTCCTCATGTGCTTGCATTTCCTTCTAGTGAAACACATTATCATGTGTGTATTTGAATCATCAGGGTGTTCGTGTAAGCAGTGCTTAATTTGAGCCAGTGGTTTCAGGTGCTCAGCACCAGCACTTAATTGTCAACACCAGTGCTTGTGACAGTCTGCATTTAGGTGGCACTGTCTAGCTAATTTAGAGATGACCACAACAACAGTTAATTATAAGTTCAATATACATTTAAAATTACTATTACCTGCTGGCCAAGACATTCTTATAGTGTTGGGAGCCTGGAATAGTCCGAATTGCCACACTTCTAGGAGTGTGATGGTTAGTAGTTGTATTGTTACTATCATTGGCAGCATGGCAGGGGCAATGTGTGGTGCAAGCTGCAGTGGCCTCCTGATGAGAGCCCTGGCACTTATTTTTTAGGTCTCGCCTACGCAGCGCGCAAGCACTGCTTAGGAGGGGACCTTTAGCCATCGCTCAGGACTTTTGCCTAAACGCGTGCATGTTTTGCATTGGTTTGTATTGCCACTCGTGCACGTTTGGCGTTTCCCTTGCGGGAGCGAGCAGCGGCGCCATCTGTTTTTAATTATCTTGATCGCGCTTTCAAAACAGATGGCGCCGCTGCTCGCTCCCGCAAGGGCAATACAAACCAATGCAAAACATGCACGCGTTTATGCAAATGTAAACGCTGTGCGTGTCTGGTCTTGCATCCTCTGTCTCCTGCTAGTTCGCTCTTTCTCACACTGTCTGCTTCGCTCTTTCTGTCCCGTCACTTTCTTCATTTGGTTTATTTCTCTTGCGCTCCTCTTTTTTTCTGTCTTCCCGCTGTACTGAAAATCTTTTAATATCTCTGTCATTTGTGCCCTGTTTTTTCGTTCTCATTCTTTCTCTTCTTCTGTCATTGCTTTCTTCTCCCTTGCAGCCTGGCGTTGTGCCCTCTGGCAGAGTAAACGTGCCCCAGCCAGCAACGTCACAAATGAACTTTAACCAAATCCCGGTAGCACAGCAGTCTGTGACAAACAAACTGTTGGCCTGGAGTGGTGTTCTTGAATGGCAAGAGGTGAGTAATCATGTAGTTGGCCTATGATAGGAACCCCTCATATAAGATCTCCCAACTGTTGGACAAACTTGTCTGCCAATCCATATTTTGTGCACTGCTTGAAAAGTGGGGGTAGACGGCAGGCAAATGTTGTCATTGTGCTCAGTCGCAGAGAATCCGTGTTCATACTCACAATTTCATTTAGTCCCCCTTCAAGCCACCAGTAGCTGCAGTTAACAGTTCATCAGTTCTTCTTATACTGCAGGGGTCTCATTTTGACCTGTTTAGATTTAGGTGGGTATTCATTCAGTGTTTATAAATACTCCCTGAAAAACTCTATAAATTGCGTCTTTATATACAGCCGGGAGATTAGAAGCTACATTGAGTAACCAGTAGGTGATTAAGGGAGGTTAGAAGTTGAAAGCTGCGATGCTATAAGAGGTGGTATTACTACTGTGCTGGGACAAGATAAGAAGGCAGAGGCCATGGGAACCCACAGCATGCGGCCAACTCTGCCTGTGCTCCGATTGTTCTGTTTCTTGTGTTTTCACAGAAGCCCAAGCCAGCATCTGTCAATACCAACGCCAAGCTCACTCGCTCGTTGCCATGCCAAGTGTACGTCAACCACGGAGAGAACCTGTAAGTGTGAAGTGCCTTGAGTGTCCTGCAAATGTGCAGAGTGTGAACTAAAGGATGCATGGCATGTTTTGTGTTTTGCAGTATGTGTGCATTGAGTGGGACTGCAACTTTCTTTTACAACAAAGTTCACATTAGCATTATACAAGCGTTGATTTCCATTATCGTGTGTGGCATTAGAGGACTAGAAGCTGGTGGTTTTCAAAAACACTTTTATTGTAAGGAAATGCTGTAGTTTCCTACTAACCTCAATAGACTTTATTCCTTAAGGCACGCACTATTTAGTGACCTTAAAATGGGTGCCACGGGCCTTGTAGCAATACAGTAGTAGGTGAGGAAAAGAAAGAGTCAAAACGACATTCTCAATACATAAAAACCTTCAATAATTGATAAGCACTGAAGAGAGTTTGTAACAAGATAAAGCAGTGTACAAACATTAGCTCAGACTTCTCCAACAAGATGCTCATGAGCTACTAGTAGCTCTGCAGCTACCTGCAGTAGCTCTCCTGTGTGCAGCCCTGCCTATTACATTTGAAGATTTTGCTTCATTGAATTAATATATGTATACCAAAATTCAAAAGTGTGTACTTGAGACGAAAATGTGTGTATTTTCAGACCTCATAAGATAATGATTGGCGAAAAATGATAGAATTTCCAAAATCTATTTAAAACTGATAGTTCAGTGCTAAATCATGTGGCTGTGGGGATCATTACTAACCTTATTACCTTGACACTAGGAGCATTGCAGCTATGGCTGCTATGTAATACCCATGTAAAGGCATTCTAATTTGACAATGTTTTTAGGTCTCGCCTTTGGGACCTTATAAGTGTTTAGCCATGCAACAGTTGATGTTGTTGCACCACGGATATTGTACTGCATAACTAAATACTTATAAGTTTCCAAAGGCGAGACCTATTGGCTATGCCAATGCTTGTTTTAAATTAAGCACTGTGTATAAGGTATGTATGTTATGAATTTGTTATTCATTAGACTGTGATAGTGGGTGAGACACAATAAGGAAACACCCACAATGACAACATACTATAAAAGATTAGCCCATTAGGTATGAATTATGAGACACAACCATAGTGTGTCACTTCCATGGGCGTAAAGCAGGCCCCTGCAACCCCTGCGATGCAGGGGATCCCCCAAGCCTTAAGAGGGTTCCCCATCCCTTCTGGGGCGGCGGGGCATTAAGCCCTAAATCAATTGATATGTGTGACATATGGGAAACTCAGGGGCCCCTCATCACATTCTGCAGGAGACCCCATCATTTTGTGTTGCGCCACTGGTCACTACCAACAATTGCTAATGGCATGGTCCTCCATGAGCAATTTACTTGGTAATTTAACAAAAATCTCAACCACCATGAACAACACTAGAAGACAGACAACAGGTGGCAAAGCATGCACAGCATGGATTATCATCAACAGTTATCCCACGTTTAGAGCTCCAGCCTATTTGGGCAACTGTTTTCCAAAATTAATTAAAAAACACATTTTTGTAATACCAGATTGGAGGATTGCCCACCTTAGATTTGAGCTCAAAATAGTTACATTGAGTTTGAACACCTCCTGTATAGTGTGTAACAAATCTGAGGAGACTATTGTTCATATTGTCTGCATTTGCCCAGCTCTGGTACCTGAAAGGAGAGCAATTTTTAAAATTATTTTTTTATTGTACTGGGCATCCGTTCATACAAACAAGCTCCTTTACAAGCGATGAATACAACTCTCATTGTACCGTTTATCCAATTCACAGGCATTGTGGATTTGTTTTTATCTCTTCAGTTAAATAAATTGAATGATCAGTGTTTTAGAGATGCTATGTAACGGGTGCCACTGCTTTTGATTTTATACCATAATAGTTTTTTTACAGTTTTTAAAGTGACCCAACGATTGAGACATACATATTAATATGAATCGGTGATACGCATGGCTTCTAATTTTTAGTCTCAATATTTTAATATTTCACCTGTGATGGTTTTAGTTAAGAAAGCATGATATAAATAACTAAATAAATACAACACTAGAAGTGCCCTTACAGAAAAGCACCAAAGATGAGCACTCTAATTACAGCCTATGTTTTTGATTACATTACAGTTGGTAGTGTCTTGCCTGCAGAATTTCTGTACTCAAATATTATGTACTAATAATACCTGTAATATTAGTACAAGAACACATTTGTGCGAGTCAAAGAATATATTTCTCCAACACCCACAGCAACCTGTTCCTTTTAGGCTACCACAGACTTTATGCTGCGTTTGGCGCACTGGGTGACTTTGTGCATCCCGTAATGAAGAGATCATGTGAGCTTTAATCTAAAATGGCTTCAGGTCTATAAGTCGTAAATCATCATGTGTGTATGCAACTTACCTATGCTTACACCCATGCATATCTGTGACTCCCTTCTCCTGCCATCTACAATCTTGGCCACTGACCTCCCATCATTTCCCCAAGGCATTTGTTGGTGCAGTGTATAATAGGTTTGTTTGCAGAATCAGTTTTGCAGTAAATACTGTCCAGTTGACATTTTATGTGAAAGGTGCATGATAATATTAGCACAGGGCTAGCTATTTGGAGATCTACCATTATGCAGGCCAAAGGGTGGATTTTTATTTTTTCTCAGAATCATCATTCTCTCCATTTTTAGTTTGCCGAACACTCTCAAAACACATAACGCACCTAATCAAGCCTGTCTGCTCCTGGACCGTGCCGAGCGCAAGGAACCCTGGTCCTTCCCCCTCCCACCGCTACTCTGCTGTGACCCTCCACGCCCCCAAACCTGGCCGTCGGTCCCCATGATGCTGCCTCACTGCACCACACAACACCGAGGGAGCAGTCTCCTGCACTTCTTGAAAGTTTTCATGCACTTAACCACACTCAGCACTTACAGCACACGCACTGACAGCACCCAAAATGTCACTCTTTCTCACTCACACAGCCCTGCAGCCACCCACACAACACTCCTCACCCGCATGCTTGATCCTCAACACCTGCTCACTCGCCAAACAGGCCACAGAGATCTGGGACATGCTGTAGTTCAATGCCCTGGACCTACTTTTCCTCACAGGAACCTGGCTGAACCCTGCATCAGCACCTGCAATCTCCACAGCCATCCATTCCCTCCCCATGGCTACAAGAGCCATAAGCAAGACAGACTTCACAAGCCCAAAGACAGAAACGCCGCCATTCACTAGAATGCCATCAGCTGGACCACCTCCATGGACACTTCATCCTTGAATATGGAACACTTGTTGTTGTTCAAGCTCCACGTCACAGCCAACTTCGTCCTAAGAAGCACTCTGATCTACCGACCACTGGGACGGCGCACCGACTTCACCGACACCATCATGGATTTCGCCGCACCACTCGCCCTCCATGCTGGCAATTACATCCTACTCGGAGACCTGAACTACCACTTGGAAGACCACATCGACCCCAACTCAAAAGCATTCATTAAGGACTTTGAAAGCCTGTGCCTCAACCAACGAGAGACCTACCCTCATAGTCCGACACCTCCTGGGCCCTATTTTCACCACCTTTGACAAAATCCGAGTACACAAGCCCGCACCAGTCTCCTGGACAGACCACACCCTCATTAAGTTCAGCATCCCTGTCCAATGCACATGCACAACTGCCAGACCAACCTACTGGAACAGCATCACTGACAAGGACTTGAACACCACTCTCACCACCCACCAACCCAAACACACAACAGCCTCCACAAAGCCATCAAGATTTTCAACAACTGGATCACCTCCTGTGCCAACTCAATGGCCCCTCTCAAGCACAGCAATGCAACAAGAACTAGACCCCAGGCCAGTCGGTACAGGGAAGAATACAGACTGATCAAACAGCAACGCAAACAACTGGAGCACAAATGGAAAATGAGTCAGGACAGAACAGACAGGAGCATGTTCAAATCCACCCTGAGTTGCTACCATCAAATGATCAGGACCACCAAACGCGCCACACTGGTGGGTCGCATCAATACCAGCACCAACAGAAGCAAAGAAATCTTTGCCATCATGAAGGATTTCACCTCACCAACAGCTGCCTTCAACTCACAGGACCTTTGCAAAAATCACTCTCAATTCTTTAACAAAATCACTGCATGTACAGCAACTTCAACCTGCAAACAGACCTGACAGACCTGAACAAACACCTCTAGATCATATCCAAAAAAACAGTGCTAACCACATGGCCCACC
Source organism: Calotriton arnoldi (assembly GCA_963921515.1). Lineage (NCBI taxonomy): Eukaryota > Metazoa > Chordata > Amphibia > Caudata > Salamandridae > Calotriton > Calotriton arnoldi. Next base: position 115,942 of record CAWUFW010011602.1, on the reverse strand, counting down.
GTCACCCCAGAAACAAATGCTGCCACCATGTAGTCCGCTCACTCAAGGGGCCCCATCGGACCTTTACCCCCGCCACGGCTTGTCCAGAGGGCTGCAATCCATCATCTCCATACTCACACCCATTCTGAATGCCTCCACATCTTCTGGGACATTCTAAGATGCCTGCAAATATGTAACTGTGCTCCCATTGCTGAACAAACCCTCTGTGGACTCTTCAAACCTCACCAACTTCAGACCACTCTCACTACTACCATTCCTGGCCAAGGTCTTAGAGAAAATCAATAACAGACACTTCACCAAATACCTCAATGACCCCACATCTTTGACACCACTCAGACTAGTTTCAGACCCAACCACAGCACAGAAACTGCCTTCACTGCTGCTACGGATGACATCTGCATGACTCTAGACAAAGGAGAAAAAACGACCATCATCCTCCCGGACCTCTCTGCAGCATTTCACTCAGTCTCCCACCCCATCCTCATTCACTGCCTACATGATATTGGAATCCAAGGACACATACTCTGATGGATCAGGTCTTTCCTCATTAGAAGAATCCAGTCAGTCAGCCTAGCACCGTACACCTCGGATGCCCATGACCTCACCTGCAGCGTTCCGCAAAGAATCCTCCCTGAGCAGGACCCTCTTCAGCACATACATGATCCTTCTAGTCAGCATAATTTGCTCTCACTGCATCAATGTCCTCTCCTATTCCGATGACACACAACTTATTATCTCCCTCATGGACAAGACGCCCATTACTCAGATTAATTTCAATGCCTGCATGACTGAAATCACTCACTGGATGAAGATTAACTGTCTGAAGCTGAACAGTGATAACACCCAAATTGTGATCTTCAGGAAGAATACTTTGGCCAACAGAGCTATGACCAATACTCATCTCCACTACCCATTCCAAGAACCTGGGACTGTCACCGACAGCAAACTTGACATTACCACAAAAGTCAACGCTGTCAACACCTCATGCTTCCATACCTGAAGATGCTGAGGAAGATTTTCAAATGGCTTCCAATCAGCACAGGGGAAGCTCTTGCACAAATCCTTGTCACAAGCAAGCTAAACTATGGGAACATCCTCTATGCCAGGCTCAACAAAAAAACTCACCAGAAGGCTGCAGACAATTCAGTGCTCAGGGGCCAGAATCACTCTCATTCTCCCAATCTGCACTCACATAACACCACACCTGAGGTACGTCTATTGGCTCCCTCTACACAAACAAGCACAATTCAAATTCCTCACCCACAATTTCAAGGCACTCCATAACACTGGTTTTGAAGAGGCAGGACACATTAGGAATGGTTTAGAGAGTTTATTTCAGTAAACTGGAACGACCCCTGGAAACACCAGCCACTCTCCACAGCAACTGCTCTCTCTCTACTGCCTACATTCCAGAACAGCATCAGAGAGGACAGGTTGCTAGGGAGCAGAAAGCATTCCAAAGCATTACATAGAAATATCCAAAGCATTACATAGAAATACACAAATAACATGCAAATGCATGAGAAGAATATAACACATCTCCTCTCTTAAGATATTTCCAAACAAAATAAGGTTAACATCATGAGCATATAAAATCATCATATTTTTTTGGCATTACCCTGATGCGTCCAGAACCAATTCTGATTCCAGAAGAAGACACATCCCCTGAACAAGAACCAGGAACATGTGCATCAGCATCCAGCTGGACTTTTGATGACAACGCCACTTCAGTACCAGAGCATGGCGCTACTTTTCTGGTGTTCCACCATTTTCCATCTGATACCTTCACACAATTACCCTTCACAAGAACCACCTTCTTAGGGCACGACCATTTCGAACAACCCTTTCTTGCTTTGTCACCCAAAAACACTCTTACAAACATGCCCTCAGTGAACAAACGCTTGGGTTTCACAACCTTCTTATTGTGCCTTTGACCGTAAGCTTTCTGGTACTTATCCACTCTACATTGTACACCCTTTAAATCAACATCACATTTCCCTACTCTGTTCATCCAAGCTGGTACCGCTACTGAGCATGGTATTCTGCCCTTGAGTAAAGAAAAAGGTGTCTCCTTAGTCACCGAATGAGGAGTGGTGCGATATGACCATAACATATCCTTGACCTGTCGCTTCCAGCACTCACCACTCATGCACGCAAGTTGAACACACTCAACCAGAACTCTATTAAAGCGCTCAACAAGGCCGTTACCCTTGGGATGATAGACAAGTGTTCTAGTATGTTTGATACCCCATCTGACTAAAAATCTTTCAAATTCCTCTGAAATAAATTGAGGACCATTATCCATGACAATCTCAGCAGGGCAACCCTCTCTCCTGAAAATGTCCTCACAAAACTAAATGACTCCACTGGATTTAACTTCTCTAACAAAAGCTACCTCCGGCCACTTAGAAAAATAATCGACCATGACTATGGCAAATCTTTCGCTCACATTCAAGGTATCAAATGGTCCACAAATATCGATAGCAAGTTTATCCCAGGGACCCTTAGGTATGGGCGATGAAACAATGGTAGTTTCCTGGGAAGAATGAGTCTTTTCACTACATGCACACGCTATGCAGTCACGAACATATCTCTCGATTTGGATATCCATCCCAGGCCACCAAAAATCCTCTATTGCACCCCCACACCAGAACATCATCTTGGAACACCAAAACATTTTTCAAACCTGATAAAATAGCTTGCATAACTCTTTGAAATACGTCCGAAGCCGATGCCAGGCCAAATGGCATTCGAACAAATTGAAAAGCACCCTCAGGAGTGATGAAAGATGTAACATGTCTCGAATCCTCATGCAACAACACTTGGTGATAAGCGTTGGATAAATCCAACGTGGTGAAATGTGTACCCCCATTTACACTTGCTAGCATTTCACTAATGCGGGGAAGGGGATGTCGGTCAATCCAGATGTTGTCATTTAAGTCTCTCAAGTCAATGCACATTCTAATATTACCATTAGGTTTTCTGGCTAAAACTATTGGACTTAACCATTCGGATGCCTCAATGGGCTCGATCACTCCCTCATTGCAAAGCCTCTGCAACTCATCTTTGAGTTTGTCTCTTAATATAAACGGAACATTTCTAACTTTGTGTACCTTGGGTACTGCATCCTCCTTCAAAATGATACGGTGTTTGAACTTCTTTAAACATCCTAGTTTTTTGCTAAACAAACCAGGAAACTTGGTGACCCAATCAACAGTGTTCTCGGATGATGTCAACAGGACCTGTTGTGGATGATTTGGGTTTAACACAATATCAAGGGCCCTTTGTTCTTTCCAACCCAAAAGAGATCTACCTTTGTGCACAATATATAACTTGGCAGTATTTTTTCTATTCAAAAAACACATTTCTGTTTCCACATACCCCAGAACAGGTAATTTCTCGCCGCAATATCCTTCAGGAATGACATCAGTAGGTTGCATATCATCTAACTTGCCCCTAAACCTTCCCAAATGGATTTATCGATAATGGTGAATGGGGAACAAGAATCCGCCCAGACTCGTACATCCTTGCCCTTGATTTTAATTACACATTTGGGAGGGCGATAACTATCATGTTTCTCCCCTTCACATTTAAGGACTTGATTAGTCTCTATGACCATCACCTCCACTTTGTCATTGTCGTCATCACTGTCACATGAAATCTCTTCATTTTCAGACGGTTCAATCTGCTTTACCAGATTTACTGACTTAGGAGAGACAAACGATTCGGAACTTTTACACAACCTCGCAAAATGCCCAAACTTTCTACATTTATAACATCTACTTTTAACGGCAGGACAGCGATTTACATCCGCAGTGTGTCTTAAACTACCACACCTAAAACAGGATTTGGGCCTGAATTTTACACCTTCTGGTTTCTTTTCAGATGTTACTTTTTCATCAACTTTTTAACACCTTTCTTGATGTTGTGAACTGTTTCATCTTGACCAACTTTCTTAGAAACTGTGCTTAGTTCCTTCACATATCTGGAGGTATTCTCCATTCTTTTAGCCACTGATAGAGTTTTTTCTAAAGAAGGATCTTTCATGCCAAGTAATTTTTCTTGAATTTTAAGATTGGACATTCTATTGATTAGTTGATCTCTAATTATTTCATCTCTCATGTCACTAAACTTACAAGTCACAGCCAACATTCTTAAATTGGCCACATATTGCTCAATAGTTTCCCCTGGTGACTGTGTGCGTGAAAAAAATGTATGTCTTTCTACCACTACACTGACTTTTTTCCCAAAGTTTTCTTCCAAAGCTTTCAGCGCAATTTCGTACACATCAATATTACTATCACCTGCACGCCCAGCCTCACCATCAGTATTCTCCTCAACGCTGATAGCCTCCACCATGGGTAAGGTTTTTAAAACATTCCTACCCTCTAATCCTAAAAATTGTTTAAGAATCGCTAATTTCATTTTTGACACATACATCTCCACCTATAGCTTCTAAATACGTTTCGAATGTCTCCTTCCAGTGTTCCCACGCCATACAAGGTTGACCTGGACTTTGTAAAAAAAAAAGGGTGGCGCAGGAATGACTTGAGTTGTCATAATTGAAATGTGAAATACCTTTGCGAGCAATAGAGATTTTTCTTTAAAAATAACTGCAAATTCACGAATAAATTATGACTTTGTCCACAGCACTGTAAAAGATAATGCTATTAAAATGTCAATGTCTGACGCTTTATATATATGTTGTAAAATTAAGAAGATATAAATGCCTTTGCGTCTTGGTGATGTTTAAAAATAACTGCAGATTCACAACTAAATTGGTGTCACTGTCCAAAACACTGTATGAACTTGACAAAGGAAATTACTGTCTGAAAGCCCCATGTAAAAAGGTCAGAATACAGTACCCAATTGACATCACACAGCCGATTTTCCAAACAATAGTTTTCAATGCTTGATAACTTGCAAAATGACAAAAAAAATGTGCGATGGCAAATGGTGTGCGTGTCACCGGTGCAAAACGTGTAAACAATTCCACAGACACGCTTCAAATGAGGGAAACACGAGCAAATGCTGCGCGTGTCACAGGTGCAAAGCATGTAGGCACTTTCGTAGACACGCTTTAAATGAGAGAAACACGCCTTCCAGAATAGCGGCACGCTTGATTGGTGAAACAAACTCAGTGTAATCCGGACTGCAGCAAAGTAACACGCAAGTTCGTGGTGTGCGTGTCACCGAAGTTTTCCACTTCAAAATGGCGGCACGCTTCCTACGTGCGTAACGTGCGTGTTGCGCGAGCGTCGAGACGTCCGCCTGACTCCAAAATGGCGGAACGTCTCTGGCAGCGCGTTAGCAACAGAACTCTCAGCAGCAACCTTCAAATGGCACCCAATCGAGGAAAGAAGACGGCGCGCGGGTCTTCCGACAGTTGCTCTCCACAAGTAAGCTTTCACGCCTTTTAAGAATAGGAGAAATTCGGTACCTGTATCCACGGGCTGGTTGGACACAAGGCGATCCTCAAGTGCCAAACAAAGTCTTCTTTAACAAAACAAAAGACTTTCCAGGGGTCGTGTACAATCCCAAAATGGTTCTTCTGCAATAGCGACGTCCTCCTCAGCTTGTAGCTTTCTTACAATGGACATCCCACCCTCGTCGCCAGTTTTGAAGAGGCAGGAATCATTAGGAATGGTTTAGAGAGTTTATTTCAGTAAACTGGAACGACCCCTGGAAACACTAGCCACTCTCCACAGCAACTGCTCTCTCTCTACTGCCTACATTCTAGAACAGCATCAGAGAGGACAGGTTGCTAGGGAGCAGAAAGCATACCAAAGCATTACATAGAAATATCCAAAGCATTACATAGAAATACACAAATAACATGCAAATGCATGAGAAGAATATAACAACTGGCTCAGCATACATCAGTAATCGCAACTGCTTTCACAAACCTTCCAGACACCTCCGCTCATCTGTACTCCTACTTGCACACATCCCAAGCATATGAAAAACCAGATGCGGTGGTCAAGCCTTCTCCTACATCACACTTAAAGCATGGAATGATCTACTGCTACACATAAGAGCCTCCTTCTCACTTCCTGAATTCTGCAAGAAGCTAAAGTACCTAGCTTTTTGAGTAGTCTCACTAGGCCCTAGGTTTGGCAAGACTCACAGCTGCTCAGTGCCAGGATACCCTCCTGGGTGATACTGCATTTTACAAATCTGAATAACATATAATACTGGACCTCTGGCAAGACTGCTGCAATGAAACTACACCACGCAAATGCATGAGCATTCCTAGTGCAGCCAGATGCCCACAATGTGCAGCACATATGGCGGTAAGGACAAAGGACATTGAAATAAGAAGGACTTTGATGTAATCACCCAGCAGCACTGTACACCGAGTAATACCCCAATGTCCTGCTCCATATGTGGAATTCCCCACAACAGAGAGTGCAAATAAGACTCACTATTGTGAAAGATAAGGCGAGAAAAGGGGCTGCAGCCCAGACTAATATTCACAAGTACACCAGACAGCTGATGCAGGTGGAAGATAGTCTAAGGCTACCACCAGACACCCCAGACCCCACAATGGAGGACACTCTTAAAGCCATCCAGGAGCCAAAAACCTCACTGGAATTTAAAATGAACACCGTGTAAATAGACCTAAACCTTGTATGATCAGACAGGGCCGGCTTTAGCACTGGTGGCGCCCTGTGCGGCAGTGTTTGTTGGCGCCCCCCAATGACCACATCTAGCATGGATTCCCTCTCTACCACCATTTAACAGTGCTCCTCAAGTCTTTATAACCACTCTCTCTCAGACTGATTTAGTTTTATAGCGCCACTCATACAAGTGTAGGGTGTCAGAGCACTTTAAATCACACACACATTCGCACAGAGACAATCATACTTGTGTAAACCAGTGTATGGGAAATGTTACATAAGACAGAGGTCTGCGTTGTGTAGGAGTCACATGTCATCTATACTGGTAGGCAGTATAGTTTAAGAGTCCTTGGTCTGGAAAAGCACAAATTCAGAATTTAAAACATAACATCATTGTTAGGGGTTTTCTTTAATAATAAAAATTGATTTCTTCTACCCAAATGAACCCTTTTTGCAAGTTTAGGATAATGAAAGGCAGGGCAAAAAAGACATATAGCTCTGATATATTTCTTGTAGTTTGCATGCAGCTCTTTGATGACAGTTAATAGCTCACTATGCTATATTAGGATTTTAATTTCTATACTGCAAGTAACAAAGGATCCCTGGGACACAAGCAGTAACCCATTGACCTGTTTTCATTATATGTACTTTGTGATCTGCATAGTGCACATTCTTTGCAATAGGCATATTAACCCTCTGTGCTACCTTATGATGAGTTAAAACGTCCACTAGACAAACCTACGATCTCTCTCCGGCAGGAACATTAATCACTGGAGTGATCTTGACATTTTTACTGATGCTTGAAAGTTGCTGGAAGCAAGGAACGCGGCAGCAGGTGCTTTTAAAAGGAAAATATACTTGCAAACAGGGCGCCCCCACCCCAAGTCAGCACCCGGTGAGGTGGCACCGATCGCACCGCCCTAGAGCCGGCCCTGTGATCAGACCTCCAAGCTGTTACAGAGAGGATATTCGAAGTCAAACAACAAACAGAAGACACAGCAAATACGGTCTCCACCCTGCAGATGAAAGTGGACAATCTACTACACAGAACGAAGATTTTGGAGACTAGAAGTGATGATGCGCGAGGAAGATCGTGCAGCACTAACATGAGAATGGTGGGCCTCCCAGAGCGGATGGTGGGAGAATGTTGGAACTTTATCTGAACAATTGGATTATGACAAAACTCAAACTAAAGGGACTATCAAATTGTCAAACTCTTTCTCTGTGGAACAGGCTTATAGAATACCCCTGGCCTCAGAGAATGGAAGGCTGATTCCAAATGACCTGTGTGAGACCACTGTATGTTTCAAAAGCGAGTATTCAGCTCACTAAGCCATCCTGTCAGCTCTGAGACTCTCATAATATTCATTTTATCCAATGCAGTGCAATGAAAATATTTTACTTAACCTGCACTTTAATGGTAAATGTCCTTAGAAAGTTGGCATCTGTGCTTATAGAATACGTTGGCTAAGCAAATAATCTCCTTTAAAGTGAATCCCTTACATTTGAAAAGGTCAGGTTGAGGCTAAAATTAAAGTCTGGTTATATTAAAAGGAGGGACGGATGGCTTGAAAATGGAACAGTAGCTTTCTCTAGAGGTTAATTTACTAACCAGAAAATGACCCTTTTGTGCTACTTTGCAGGTAGCTGCCAACTCCCGTTTTCATATATGTTTCCTCGCCTGGGTTCTTTCATCTCTCTATCCCCGGGTTTCTCGGATACATGCCAAGCCACATCTGCAGCAATTGACTCTGACTGGGAGGTTTCCACATTACAGCCAGTTCAGAGAGCTGGATTGGTGTGAGGACCTGAATAAACTCCTTTAATCCAAACACAAGCTCCATCTGAAAGCGGCAGCATGAAAAGGCCTTTTCATGGGGTGTTTTCAGACTCGCTGCTTCATGGATCCTTTAGATCAGACCTTACTTCCTGTACTAAGAGTCAAGGAATCCATTCCCGGTGGTGGCACATGGTTTTATAAGGCCCCCTGTATTAATAGGGAAGGAAGCAATATTATTACATTCGTCTCTTGCAGTCGATTTGTGAAAAATTGTTTGATCTGAATTAGTGCTTAATTTGTAGAAAAAAAACACAAGTGCCTGGGCCCTCATCAGGAGCCCACTGCAACTTGCACTACCCATTGCCCCTGCCAGCGCTGTCAATCACAGTACCAACACAACTAGAAAGCATCACATTCCTACAAGTGTGACAGTTCAGACTATTCCAGGCCCCCAAATATATGAATGGTTGGGCGGTGAGTTTTAGCCATTATTAATGTATATTGAATTAATAAACAACTGTTGTTGTGCTCATCTGTAAATTAGGCAGACAGCGCCACCATGTGGCAGCTTGTCGTAAGTGCCAGTGTTGACAGTTAAGTGCCAATGCCCAGCACTGGAAACCACCGGCTCAAATTAAGCACTGATCTGAAAGTTATCGAAAACATATACTTTGAACATTGAAATCACAGTTCTCTGATACATATGCATAAGATCCTCTGACAACATGATTTTAAGTAGCCAACCCCTGAAAAGAAGGAAACTTCTCCTCCCACCCAATCTTTAATCACCAACAATAAGGAATCTGGACTGTCCTTTTTTGATGACATCTGGATGAGTTGTAAAATCTGTTCTGGCATTATTCATGAGGAGGCCTCTTTAAATAAGGGGGCCATTCTACATGTCATAATGCAGCTATTACAGTAAGCAAACTCTTGCTTCAACTCATCTTCCAAGTGTTTCATGGCCCATTTTTAAGTTATGTAGCAATGAGTTACTTCACAGTGTTTTGGCAAAACTGAGGGGCCGGTTACCCCCAGCCAGTGTCCAAAGCGCTCCTTAGGAGCCCGACCGACGCTATTAAATGTCAGCGTGTTGAATACCAAGGCTGTGTAGTCCTGAATCCACGTCAGGTCTCCTTAATGCACTGGCAGACACTCCCTCCCCCTTTATGTCTCTCTTGCAGTTCCTGCTTTCTCCCTTAGTGATGGTTTTCCATCTTTCTCTTCCGCATATTTCCCGTTTGTGCATTTTCCCGTCTCTAGCCCTCTGGAAATGTCTTAAGAGGGAAAATGGTGCCGGTCATGGGTGTCCGCAGGGGGGGCAAGGAGGGGCGCTTGCCCCCCCTGGAGCGCCCCACCTTGCCCCCCCTGCGGACGCCCATGGCGGTAATCACAGCTGAGCTGACTCGCGGCACCAGAATGGGCCATTAGCCTTTCGTGCCTCATTAACTGGTGAGTTCACTTCGGGGCGCTGCGTTCACACATGACATCACCAAAAGTACAGAGTTCACCCGAACGTGTCTGCAAAGCATTCACCAACGCATCCATGGTACTTACAATGTGAAACGCTCGGATGCGCAGATCTGGACAGGACTGAAGCCCAGAAGCATGACTGAAGCACGCACCTCCACTAGCAGGGAAAAGACACGCTACAAGCCGCACAGGAACCATGAGCCTCCTCCCCCGCCACAAACATCCTGCTCAGCCCCCATTCCAGAACAGGGATTTCTCAAGAAATCTTCTGCATGTGGGGGCCCTTTTGTTGCCGATCTTCATCTCACATTGAAGTGACCCCTCAGCCAGGGCTTTAAATGGGCCGGGTCCCCCCGGGTCGCAGAGGACGTTGCAACGGGTCCTTATCGGGCTCTAACGTCATGCCCTTTATTCTGACATAAACACTGATCGATTTCTAAATAATGAATGTGAAAAGGCAATCCATGTCAACGATTTAGTTCCTGTTTGTGTTTGACGTTTTACTTAATATTTCATTCCCTTAGAGTGCTAACGATTTCCCGGATGTTGTGTTTCTGTATTTTTCCCGTGTAGCATATTACGCTTGTAAAGCGCCTACTTTGATCTGAGCCACCACCAGGTGCTAAGAACGAGCCATGGTTGAATGCTAAGCATCCGAGAATGTGATTTTTATGACCCCTTCTGAGAGGCCCAGAACCAGCCCGAGCCAGCCCGCCTCTGAACGGTTTCAGCGACCCTCCCTGCCCCCACCCTTTGTTTTCTTTTAGACTGGTGCCACTGAGGTGATATCCTTCCCTGAAGGCAGGGATTTCACCTAAGCACTTGATGTGTTGTGAATGTGAGCATGGGGTGGGAGTGGGAAGATTTGCACAGCAGGGGGAAAGGGATGGCCAGTGCAGGTGACGCTTTTCTTTTGTATAGGAATTTCTGCTGGCATCATAGCCCAGGGTTTGCTGTCTGTGCACTTGTATAGATGTGTATTCCATACAAGTGCACAGACAGCAAAACCTGGGCTATGACGCCAGCAGGAATTACTTTACAAAGGAAAAGCGTCACCTGCACTGCCATCCCTTTCCCCCTGCTGTCTGTGCACTTGTATGGAATACACATCCACGGCGCTGCTCACCAGATGAATGGTGAACAGGGCCATGGATCTGTCTCTTTTTGCATCCAAGGGCACCGACGAAGAAGTAAAGGAGGCCCTGGCAAGGAGAAACTAGGAGACATTTGACCCACATCTATCTACACAGTGAGACCTTCGGGTGGGTCTGGATGCCAGGACGACAGTGCTGCTGATCAGCCCGACTCCACTGAATAGTATCAAAGAGCAGGCAGCAGTTTTTAAGTAAGTTCCAGTAACTTTAATGCATTCTACAGCATCAGCATTACCTACTGGCTGCATATCTAGGTTACTCTAAATGAACGGTGTTCTATACTTACATGCATGGAAACGTCAAGGAAGACAGTCTCCTCCGAATATGCAAATGTAGTGTAAGCTTGTAGTGTTCAGCTTTTGGGGTGCCAGGGGGTAACTTTAAGGTTCAGGTTGGGTGTGGGTTTTAGGGTGCCAGGGAGTCATTTTAGGGTTCAGGGTGGGTTAGGGATTGGGTTGCCAGGGGGTAATTTTAGGGTTCCGGGTGGGTATGGGTTTTGGGGTGCCAGGGGGTAATTTTAGGGTTCCAGGTGGGTATGGGTGTTGGTGTGCCAGGGGGTAATTTTAGGGTTCAGTGTGGGTATGGGTTTTGGGGTGCCAGGGGGATAATTTTAGGGTTCAGGGCGGGTATGGGTTTTAAGGGGCCAGGGCGGTAATTTTAGGGTTCAGGGCGGGTATGAGTTTTTGGGGGGCAGGGGTAATTTTAGGATTCAGGGTGGGTATGGGTTTTGGGGTGCCAGGGGAATAATTTTAGGGTTCATGGTGGGTATGGGTTTTGGGGTACCAGGGGGGTAATTTTAGGGTTTAGGGTGGGTATGGGTTTTGGGGTGCAAGGGGGGGGCATTTTAGGGTTCAAGGTGGGTATGGGTTTTGGGGTGCTAGGGGGACAATTTTAGGGGTCAGGGCGGGAATGGGTTATGGGTTTTGGGGTGCCAGGGGGCTAATTTTAGGGATTAGGGAATGTATGAGTTTTAAGGGGCCAGGGGGGTAATTTTAGGGTTCATGTGTGCTCTAATTGTTGTCCAGTTTCAAATGCAGAATTCACCACTTTTTTTTCTCAGCTTGGCCTGAGCATTACCCGATCTTGATTGTCTGCCAGTTTAGCCCCGCCCCTATTGATTAACATTAGCCACGCCCCTTCATTTGCCAGGTAACCCCCCCCTGGAAAAATTTCTGCGGACGCCCATGGTGCCGGTCCCCATAAATGAGTGCCGGTGGCTCCCTACGGCAACCACCGGCTCAGATTAAGCACTGGTTACCCCACTTAACTGACCTCAGCTTCAGATTGACGATTTGGGATTGATGTAGAAGGCGGAGCACAGTTGCCCCAGGTACTTAATGCACACCCTTGCAGTGGGCACCCACCTGCTTCTCTGTCTGGCCTGGTGATGGAAGCCTGCTGATGTGACATGTTTGGGTGATAATAGATCTGTATGTGTCAATGCAAAGTTTTTAAAAAAAGTTTTATATACCCACTGTAAATTAGGAGTGAAAATGTAAATCCATAATCCACCTCTCATATTGCATGAGCACCGGGCTAAGGGGTCTGCAGTGCAGACGGGCACATATCTGTCCCCTGCATGCATTGCTTTCTCCGCTGTACTTGTCCAGCATTGGGATGTCTGGTGTGAAATGTACATAGAAATGGAAGTTGATCATGGGGGAAGATGTTAGGGACCGATTGCGGTGCATACTATTGTGAAAGAGATACCCTTCTAACTACACCTAACAGACCTCTTTACCTGAACTTAAGTACACGCTTTGTGAAGGATGTCAAGATTTCTGTGCTCAACTCAATTCCCATTTTGCACACATGCAAATCGTGTATGTTATTTAGGGCTTATTTAGAGCTGAGACACAGAACATCCCTCAAGATGCCTCCTGGGTCTAGCAAACCTCTAGGTCTTAGGCGAGGAGTCAGAGCTGGCTCCCTCATTAGAAGCCCTTCCAGCACTTGGATGTTGGCTGCTGGCCTTTCAGCTTTGGAATGTCAGGACTTCTGACGTTATTTTCATCTTTTCATGACAAACGTGCAAGGCAAATAAAGCCGAATGTGCTGGGTGAAAACTCCCTGTGCATCAGGGACATTTGTGTTTTCTTTTTGGGGAGGATTTTTCTGAACAATAAAAGGAATGGAAAGTGGGTAGCCATGAAATGGCAGCCCACTTGGCTTTGCATTCTCGTCCAAGTGCTCCGACAATGTGAGTGGGAGAAAGAATATTCCCAGTAACTGCAGCACTCCACTGTAAATATAGTGGCCCAGCTGTGACAGGGCTGGCGGGCCTGGGCGGCCCACCAGCAACCAAATGCAGATCAGAGAACTAAGATTTGTGCATTGGGACCATGTCATAAGTTTTGATCGCTACACTAAAGACAAGCATTGATAAAGCAAATAGGTTGCACTTATGAGATCTCTTTGCTTTGGCAATGTTTTGTAATCATGGTGTACAGCAGTGGGGGTGCTTTGCCGGGTGGCTAAAACTAATTTAAGAAAGTGCTATGATGTAACCAGTGCTAATGCGCTTTTTTTAAGTGCATTAGGGCTAGATGCATCACAGTCTTTATTATTATTATTTTTAGCCATGCTGCACAGGAAAAAGTGACGTACCAGCGGTGCAAGGTGCTTGTAACTAAGCCTCTTAGTTCCTCATTCTGACTGAGCTGGAAATCTCGATTGAGCATAAATTGGAGTATCCACCCAATAGGAATTGCAGCAAGTGCAGTAATGCACCACTATTTCCCCTGCTCAGTATTACCAATGTAAAAACTGATGGAATTTTGAGGGGAAAATACCTCCCATTCTTAGTTTTGCAGCTTCAATCAGGGAAAACCTGAGTCATCGCCTTGTTATTCCCCATTTCTAATTATAGGACTTGAACTGGGAAGGTAATACTTCACCCTCTAAATACCGCAACTGGTAGTATTGGTTTCCCCCAGTGTGGAATTACCTCCCAAAATAATCCCCACCTTATAATGAGGTCTTCAGGCGGGAAAGCTCGGCTGTTTATAGTCAGGAGGCTGAGGCATATAGAAATGGGCATGATGAAGATGGCAATATTCAGGCCCAAAAAGATCTACATCAGCCCTGGATGCAGCACAACTGTGGTACACTATGGGTCCTGTATTCGTTTGAATTGCATTATATCGTTCTCTGTGCACTTGTTGCAATTACTTTATGCAGGTAGTAAAATATGCAAGTTATAAAATGTGCTTGTGAGCCGCCTTTCAGTAAGAGCCCTCATTGTTTCCGCCTGACCTGCTGCGGTGTTAGCTACAAGTTGTGCCCAACAGCGTCACATGTCACAGGCGGAAGGACAACCTCTGGCGTATCTTGAAAACCTCCCATTGCCGTCCGAGGTCTTGAGTGGATTTGTCTGTCTGTAATGAGGGGAAAGCTTGATTTCAGTATCCTGTGAGACAGGAGCTTCAACGAGCAACGGAAAGAAGTGACAGGGCACTGCTTCCTGTGGGCTCCCCCCAGAAAAGGAAACTCCCCACGCTGATTGACTCATTTGGCCAAGTGGCAAGTCCGGAGTCTGGGCTCGCGGCCAGGACCAGGGCTGTGTAAGGCCTGCAGCACGAGCCCCTGTCTTAACTCTCCCTTCCATCTGGTGGCAGGTCCTTCCGGGCAGTGTCTCTGCCGCTGGGACAGTAAGGCCAGGGCAGAGTAGGGGCTGCTGCTCTCTGGGAACGATAGCAGGGCCATGGCCGGAACTGGGCTACTGAATGCAACAAAGTGGCCGTCACGGAACACGTGGGTATGACATAAAACAACAGAACAAGTAAATAACAATCTGTGTTACGAGAAAAGCATGCAATACTTGCTGTATTCGTGAGGATGGAGAGAAGCTGGGATAGTTCACCCATTATAAAGTTTTGTTTTTACCTTCCCCAATTTTCTTAATTTAACACAGATTATTTTTTTTTTACTACAAAAAAGGTAGATGAAGAAAAAATGCCAAACGTAGCGCACTGCAGGTGAAAACAGCTCTAGCAAAACCCACTTTTACCAGCAGATTTACCCCTATGTTTTTTGTGGGAAAAGTCTGCTAGAAAATATCAGCCTCTAGGGTTAGCATCAATCTATGGGGCATATTATCAAGAACGGCGTTAAAAATGATCGCCGGTTTAGCGGCAGAAAACTGCAGCTAAAGCGGCGATAATGGGTTTGATAATATGCCCTTGAGAATTCCAATAGAAGCCCATGTTTTGGTGTCAACATGGGCTTCTATTGGAATTCTCAAGAGCATATTATCAAGCCCATGATCGCCGCTTTAGCGGCAGTTAAACCGGCGATAATTTTAACGCCGTTCTTGATAATATGCCCCTATGTAATTTTGTGAAGCGCACATCTTCTGTACTTCAGCATGTTGCAGAGCGCTAATTTACACCTGGTTTGTGTCTTTGAGTGCAATCACAGCCCATATAATCCGTAATCTACCATGCAAATTGTACTCCCACTCATCACTGCATCCCATACAATCAGTAGCTAATCCGCGCGCAATGTTCCCTCAAAAGCGCCTGAGAAGTGATTAGCCACAAATGCCATCAACATTTAGCAACAGGAGACACCATGCAACTGGGCTCAAAATGCTCTAATTCTGCGCTACTTTTTACAAATCATTTTAATTTGGCGCCTTCTTTATTTTAGTTATTTCAGATAACCTATGCTTGACATAGAGTATATATTTTTTTATGTATTAATAACATCCGGGACATAAGGTGCAGTATATTTAAAATTAAAAAAAAAAGACATGCAGGGACTAATTGAAGCCCAATTTCAAACGCCAAGATGGGACAGTGAAGTGAAACTAGAATCTATAATTGGGACAGTATAAATAAGCACAGTTTCACACATTTAGGTTACACATTTTAACAGTTTAAGACTCATACTGATTTCCCCTTTCTTCATGCAAATATAATTTTGATTTGTTTTGCAAAGAACAGGAAGAAGCAGCCATTCTTGCATACACAGGTCTGTACAAAAACCCTAAATGAAGTAAACCGTTCCAGTCAAAGGTAAACCTAAATATAACACATTTTCAAATGTCTTAAAAAACGGTGAAATATTCCTTAAGATCAGCACCAAACTGAGTAGCGCCCATAAAGATGGTGAACCAGGATGTAACAACACCATAAAATCTGGAAATTGTTTAACAAAAAGAAAAAGTAATTGCTGGAAGTTAAAGTTCTTTCAGTATGTGGTAGAGCGTGTGACCCAGCCGACCAGACAACAAAGGAAAAAACACCTCACAGAGACTATAACACAGTGTACTTTGGGTTAAATGTGTATTGTGCCCCGTGTCAAAAAGCTTGCTTCACGGTGCTTTTAAAGCATAATGAAATTGATCATTAGTGGCACTTTGTATCAATCAATCAAGCAGGGTTTTGTGAAGTGCTCTACTCCCCTGTGAGGGTCTCAAGGCGCTGGGGTGGAGGAGGCGGGGGGGTATGAGCAGCTCTGTTGGGGTCATCCGAAGAGCCAGGTCTTGAGGGCCTTTCTGAACTAGTGCAGTGTCAGGCTTCATCGGAGGTGAAGGAGGAGTTTGTTCCAGGTGGATGCGAGGTAGGAGAAGGATCTTCCACCTGCTCTGGTCCTGTAGAAATGAGGGACGGTGGCTAGGGCAAGGTCGGCTGAGCAGAGGTTTCTCTTGGGGGCATTGAAGGAGATTCGGTCGTTGAGAGATTGGGGTCCGGTGTTATGGAGGGCTTTTTAGGCATGTGTGAGCAGCTTGAAGGTTATTCTTCTGCCGGCAGGGAGCCAGTGGAGGGCGCGGAAGTGTTGGGTGATGTGGTCGTGTCGTGGGATATCGAGGATAAGTCTGGCTGCGCGTTCTGGATGTTCTGTAGTTTGCGGAGGAATTTTTTGTTGATTCCGGCGTAGAGGGCGTTGCCATAGTCAAGTCTGCTAGTGATGAGTGCGTGGGTGACGGTTTTCCTGGATTTTTGGGGGTCCACTTGAATGTCTTGCGAAGTTTGCAGAGGGTGTTGAAGCATGCGGAGGATACGGCATTGATCTGACAACTCATGGTGAGTGAAGAGTCGAGTATGATGCTGAGGTTGCGTGCATGGTCTGTTAGGGTGGAAGGGTTTCAGAGGGCGGGTGGCCACCAGGTGTTGTCCCATGCGGAAGGGGTGGAGCCACGGATTAGGGCTTCTGTTTTCTCTGAGTTTAGCTTCAGGCAGCTGTTGCTCATCCAGGTCGCGACAGCTTTCATCCCTTCTTGGAAGTTGCGCCTGGTGACGTCGGGTTCCTTGGTGAGGGAGAGGATGAGTTGGGTGTCATCGGTGTAGAAGACGATGTTGAGCCTGTGGTTTCTGACAGTGGTTGCGAGGTGGGCCATGTAAACGTTGAAGAGTGTGAGCTGAGGGAGGATCCTTGGGGTACTCCACATCTGATCTCTGTTGGTTCTGAGAGGAAGGGCGGGAGTCTTGTTCTCTGTGTTCTGCCTGAGAGGAAAGATCGTATCCAGTCTAAGGCTTTTCCTTGGATGCCGGTGTCGTGGAGTCTGGTGGCTAGTGTGCGGTGGCGGATGGTGTCGAAGGCTGCTGATAGGTCCAGGAGGATGACGGCTGCCATGTGCCCTTGGTCGAGGAGGGCATGGATGTCGTCAGTGGCGGCGAGGAGGGCGGTCTTGGTGCTGTGGTTGCTGTGGAATCCGGATTGAGAGGTGTCTAGGATGCTGTTGGTTTCTATGAAGTGTGCTAGCTGGGTGTTGACGGCCTTTTCGATGACTTTGGCAGCAAAACAAAGCGGTGAGATGGGCCTGAAGTTCTTTAGGTCCGTAGGGTCTGCGGAGGACTTCTTTAGGAGGGGGGTGACTTTGGCGTGCTTCCAGTTGTCAGGGAATGTGGCGGTCTCGAGGGAGCAGTTGATAGTTTGGCATGGCTCGGGTGCGATGGCGGCCCTGTGGAAGATGTGCAGCAGGCAGGGGTCAGAAGGTGCTCCGGAGTGGATGCTCTTCATTGTCTTTAAGGTGTCTTCTGTGGTAAGAGGGGTCCAGGTGAGAAAGGTCTGTTGGGTGGCGTAGTTGAGGGTGGGAGTTGAGGCGGTGCCGTGGTCTTGGTCGTCGAAGTTGTCATAGAGCATCTTGATCTTGAGGTGAAAGAAGGAGCTGAGTTTGTTGCAGAGCTCTTGGGAGGGAGGGACGTCGGTTGTTTTGCTGTTGGGCTTGGCGAATTCCTGTATGATGGCGAAGAGTTCCTTGGAGTTGTGGGCGTTGGAGAGGATTCTGTCTTGGATTAAGTTTTTATTGGTTGCTTTGATGAGGTGGTGGTGTGCTGTGATGGCTGTTTTGTAGGCGGAGCATGCTTCCAGGGTTTTGCTGTTTCTCCACGTCTTCTCCAGTCATCAGCAGGAGCGCTTGGATTCTTGGAGATCCGTGGTGAACCAGTTGGCTTTCTTGTTGTGTTGTCTCGTGGTGCCCTGGAGGGGAGCGAGAGTATGTAGTACATATACCACCAGTTGTATATTTATAAACAGTTTCCTCTAGAAGTAGGGCTTGGCTGGTGGGTCCAATCTCTATTGGCCCCTTCAGCCACCAGCCAATCACAGTTAGAGATTCCCACTGTGAGGGTGGCATTTTTGACAGAAAGTACTTCCACAAACACAGCTGGAATCCATTTGGTGACGGTCTTTAATTTCGGCCATCTAATGGTGGAAAGACAGCTCTGCTGGAATTATTTTGTATTTTTAATAGACTAAAATTCAAAGAAGGGATTTATTTGGGAAAAACTGTCAGGTTACACTGTAGGTTCACTAACCTTCTGAGACAAAACCAGCGGCGGCGACGCGTAGATCCCAAAGCCCCTTTGCACTACCCCACAGGGGGACGTTAAAAACTCCACCCTGCACTGCAGTACGCAAGGGATAGGGGAAAAAACAAGGAATAACGGAAAGAAACTCCGCTGCCCTCTTCCTAGCGAATCTCCTAGTTCTGGGATTCCAGGAATATGCGTACACTAGGGTAGTCCCATCAACTCCTCACAGCATGCTGTAAGTGAAACAAAGAACAAGCATTACTAAAAGAACCACACATACACACACTCCCCCTGTCAGTACTAGCTGACCTTCCTTCTCCCTTTTCTGCCTTTGAACTTACATGCGCCCCTTTCGTACCATCCCTTGTGTAGCAGGCAGCCAAAATGAAGGTAAGTCAAATATGGGAGTAAAGACACTGTTAGCGCGGAAAACCTCTCTCCCTGAGAGCTTGCGCTATTGCTAGAATCAAAGCAAAAGCGGGTTACAGGTGGTGTGATATGTCTCACACTTGCATTCACAATGATGAAGCGGCTCAGCAGCGCGGAACCTCTGTGCATAGCCTAGGTGCACTCCGCTCTGGGATAATTGCGATGCACAACGAATGCCCCTCTTACGAGAACTGGCCAGGTATGTTCCGGTAAATTAGCGAGGGAGCGTTACGATGACGCGCTCCTCGCAACAGCAATCATTAATTCAAATGTCCCAAGACCACCCGGTTCCTACCGCGCACTCGCGGGACACCAGGCAATCCGGGGAATATCCAATCTCCACGCCGGTGCGTGCAGACAATGCCAGCAATAACCAGCAGCTTCCAAGTTGCTGCGGGTGAATAACGTCCAAATACGAGCCTCACCAGGCTTCCGCTGCGTCCTTCACACGGCGTGGGAAGCACAGCTTCTTCAGCGGCTCCGTTGGTTGATTTGGCAAACTAACAGTCTCAATCAGGTGACTAGCACCGGGTCCCCCTAGAGGAAGGCCATATATAGCGGCCCAGCCTCCAGGGAAAGAACCGGCTGCCTGCCCAGATGCATGCTGGTTAGTGTAGTTTCCTCTACCTACCCACATGCATACAGCTCCGTGGGGGAATCATGACAAAAACTTAAAACCATAACCCCTCACGTGATGAACATTTTCTCCCACTGTGTGACAGATTTTGATTGTTTTTTCCTGCCTAACAGATCAGGACAGGAAAAAGCAGCGTAGGCAGCCCTGTCATATTAAGGCAGACCTTCTGAAGCCACAAAGCTGGCAGTTCTTAAATGCTTTACCTATGAGGAAGATATTTCTGATGGTAGAGCCAGTTTATCATCTGCACTTGTGAAGATAGTAGTTCCTCCACCTCTAAATGAGTGGGGGAATGGAGAGAAGGGTGTGTGGGGCACCCGATAATTTATGGGAGATACCCTGCTACCGCTGGCTTCTACATTGAACCAAAGACTAAAACTTTAGAAAGAGGATCACACAGCACCTTATGATCCCCAAGATACTTTTAAAACCTTTTGTAGACAAGGAAAGCTCACTTCCTTTCCATCATTATCACGTTGTCCTTGATAATAATGACATTCAGTGCTTAATTTGAGCTAGTGGTGGCTGGTGGGCGCCATGACACTTATTTTTACGCATCAGATATTTACAAAGAGCAAGAGGGGGAAAAACACAATTCGGAAAGACAGAGGAAGGGAAAGATGGAAAGCAACAACAGAGGGAGAAAGCAGAAACCTGCAAGAGTGAGATAAAGGGGCATGGAGTGTCTGGTAGTGGACTAAATAGGCCTGAAGTGGATTCAAGACTATACAGCCTTAATATCTGGAGCACCGACATTTAATGGCACTAGCTGCGCATTTCTAAGCAGAGCTTTGGGCACCGACACTCATTATTTTACAACTTAAGTTCTGATGACATGTCCTTATATGGAGCTTTATACTACCATTCTACTTTTACGTCATTTACCAGTGCTCAGTTTATTGATCTAGGAAAGCTGGAAGGATAAGTCGTCCGTATCAAGATTTGCTGTACAAACATGCAGATCACTACTGCAATGAGGATTTAATACATTGAGCAACCCAGCCTGCATGATATGGCACTATGTACTTTTTATGTATAAAAAGTAAATGTTTTATTAAAGTGGCTTGGTGATAATAGGATAAGATTATTCCAATCTTCTCTCTGGTTAGGCCTTCTCCATATTGATATAACTCAACCACCCCGCACAGCATTGAGCCCTCTAACCCAACCTTCTCTGAAAGTTGGGTCTTGATCAAAAGCAGCAGATGCTGTGACTCTACGTAATCCCCTTTGCTACCAAACATAAAATATCATGTTAAAACAGTGACCTATGTAATGCAAATCCTGTCTAGCACTTGCTACAGGTAGAGCAACTTTGACGCTGAGATATGCAATTGTGTCACTTCTGCAAAAAAAAAAAAAAAAGTACTAAGCTAAATAGCCCAACCAACGTGTGTCAGATATCTACCTTGCTTTACTTGGACAATTTCCTTGAAATACCAGTCACTCAATAGTGCCAGGCATTGATGATACTAAATAACATCTTCAACAAAATCCAAGAGATGTGATTGGGGATGTGGAATGTTCAGTAGTGCCAGTGCTTGGAACATCCAAGATCTTCTGCTGTAGTGGCATATTGATGTCTTCGCTATCGTCCTATGGCACAAACACCAATTTCACCAAAAGAATACTGCCACTAACATGACTACCATCTTTATTAAAACACACCTAGGCTTCTGATGGTACTTCAAATTCTGTTTGTGTTACTTAGGAGATCTCAATGTTTTTCCTCCTGCTTGATGCTTACATAGGTCCACTTGCCTCTGTATTAGCAGTGTGTTGTTTCAAATACGATCGATAAGAATGAATTAATTTTATTGTGTCAGTTAATTAAATTTGATACAATTAGTCAAAAAATAATAAAATCAATAGATAAAATCAGTTAAGAACATATGAGCAGCAACCCCAAAATAGAACTACATTGTAAAATACATCTCTATAGCAAAAAGTAAATAAATATGGTTTAAAAATATGGATTTTGCGACAGTGGCAGTAGTTGGAGTATTCAAGTTCTTCGCTGCCTGATGGCAGTGAAGATCATGTTTATAAATTTCCCAAACTTAGCCAAATACATGGGAGCAGTAATAGTCATACAAAATTCCAGTGTATCATTGTCGGAGGAAACCCCTTTCGACAAGAACATTGGCTTTAATAAAGTGCAGCGTGCAGTTAAAAAGTCTGGGCAATAGCATAGCATAGCAGGTGAATTATGGACTCTCTTATATACTCGCAGAATCTGCAAGGCATGCTGCCTGATGTTGCTGCCCACTCTGGTTGAATCCATTAATTAGGAGGGCCACAAGTCATGCTCTAAGTATACAATGCCTGGTTTCCTTGGTTAGTGCTGACTTTAGGTACGGTTGCATTCTCATTTCCCCATATGATTTTATGATTGGGGTGGCATATGTGATGGGCTAAGTCAACTTTTGATGAAACTTGTGCAACTTGTTTCCTAAAAATTGATTTTGTGCTGGAATAAGGAACAGTGAGGGCCAGCAGCATGTACAAATTAACATCTAGATCAAGAGCTGCCCTTTTAAGATATAGAGACCATGGATTGGTTGAAGCGGTGAAAATCACTTCAAGAGCCTTTTTTAAGGTATCTGGTTTGGTTTGTTGTATTGCATAATAGTACTTGAGGAAAGGGGCTTACATTCAAAGTCTTGTCCATGGAGGACAAACTTCAGGTGAAGTAGCGAGTGGCGAGTGTATTTTGAAAGGTGGAACAGCCTTCTAAAGGCATTGCAGTGAGACTTATCCAGCACTGGAGAGAATGCCCCGGGGTGAGCGTGTTGACCATATGTAAGGTTGGATAGCAACTTCGCCTGCATTATTCTCAGGATTGCCTCTGCTGAAGGGGAGTAAAGCTGGTGGTATAATTTGCGTAAGGCAAATGTGACTGCCTGATCCTTCCTGCTAATATGTATAAGATGTACGCTTGGTTTGCTTGTGTCTATAAACCAGACGCCAAGATAATTATACTTAGATCTTTGAAAGATCGATTTGTTGCCCAGCCAGTCTCTCTTATTTTTGTGGCTTATAAAAGTCATAACCTTTGTTTTATCTGGATTAGCTACCAGTTTGTTCGTAGTATTGTAAGTATGGAGCTCGTTAAGAGCGCACTGCAGTCAAACTCTTGTGTGATCCAATATAAGCAAGTCTTCAGCATATTGGCTCATTGGAAGCCTAACGGGGCTAATCTTTGGTGGGGTTGTGTTCACCTTTGCTAGTGAGCGACCTATGTTTGCAGTGTAAAGGGTAAACAGCAAAGGAGCTAGAACAGACTCTTGTGGTCAGGATTTGTTTGATCGCTGAGTTGTCTGTGACAGTCTTAACACAGACCCGCATTTTGAGTACAACTAAATGATTGTTCTAAGTAAAATGGTGGGTATGCCCCAATCTGCCAGCTTCGCCCAGAGTTTATTAGTGTCAACACTATCAAAAGCGGCAGAATAGTCCACAAAGCACGCAAATGGAGGTGGCCAAGAAGAAAGAGAAGCCCTGTAGGCCAAATGTGACAAGGCGACAATATTGTCAATGGTAGAGGAATACATAGGTTTTAGCCTCTACATTCAATAGTGGAAATAACCAATAACTTGCTGAAATAGAGTTACTCCCCTTTTAATGAATTGGATGGATGATGGATCCCCTCCAGGATAGCGGAACCTCTGCTGATTGAAAACAGTCCTCATACAAGGGAGTGAGGAAGTCAGCCCAGAAGTGCATATCGGACTTAAAAGGTGCACTTGGAAGGCCATTGGTACCTGGGGCCCGTTGGTTCTCATGGTCTTGATGGCTTTATATACATAATCTCATTTAGATAACATAGACCCTGTTTTCTCTTCTTCAGTACCTGGGTCTGGTTCCTGCCACATGTGGGTATCGCTGTGGCGGTCCGATGAATCGGGATCTGCATATAAGTTCTGTACATACTCCACCCATTTCATTGTTGGGGTGCTGTTCTCTCTGACAGTAGATTTATTATTTAGTGTATTGATCAGCAGCGGCTGCTCCTAGGGGGCACCAGGGCTTTGACCCTCTACCACTACTGCTCGGCATAGTACAGCTTTGATATGAAAAAAATGATCTCACAGATCGTTTGTTTGCATGTAAAGGCTGTAATGTCAGGTTGGCAGCAGAAGAGGGCTCCACTACCTGTTTTGCTCGTTTCCGGTGGGAGCAGTTACAGCCCGGCCTCACACATACACAAAACATATCTGACATATTGCACTAGCATCACGCAGTGCAGCATGTCAGATAATGGAGCTTCAGGGCTTGTCAATCACCCACCCTCTTGCCTTATCAGAAAATGGAAAAGAGAAAAAGGTCATACCTTCAACCCTATTCCAGCTTCTGATTGGGTGAAAGCTCGTGGGTCTGCCTCTGGCTGCTGTAGACAGATGGGAGAGTCAAAAATCATGGGCCTGCCTCAGATAAGTTTTCTGAATAAAAGTCTAAGTGTGTGTTTGTCTGTGTGCAGAGGATTTCATGTGTATGTATGTATGAATGTTTTTGTGTGCATGCCTGAAACTGTGTATGTATGTATGCATGCATGTCTGCTTGTGTGTGATGTGAAACTCCTGCCCAGGGGTTGGCAAGGCCCAAGGCAGAGTGCTGGATAGTGCTTTTGGGCCTCACCATTTCCATAATGCACCAGCCGCAACTGATATTGACATAAAGCCAGAACTTATCTTGATTATTGCAAGACACAAGGGGACATAAATGTATCCATTCCAATTCCACATATTTTACCTGTGACTTCCACAACAGGATGCGGCAGGCTTTCCTTTTATTATTCAGCTGTTGTAAAGCCCTCTGGTTGGTTTTATCCTTACTGTATCTTCTAGCAGCAGCATTCAGGGCATATTTATTTCATTTTAATTCAGTAGTATACCAAGGTACGTTCTTAAACCTAAATTTCTTAGTGCTGTTATGAACCCCAATGTACCCCAATATAGGCCTAGGTAGTTACACAGCCTTTTACCTATAATTGTCCTACCATTGGTCTACATAACGGGTTTGGTGCTGACCTTTTACCTAGTTGGGTGCTACATGACTGTCGTGTGGTTTTCTCCGTAAACTAGCCTCATGCATTATGCATGAGGATTCTCAGTATCACAGCAGGATTACCATCTTCTGCATAATAACTCTGTATAAGGGTCACCTCTATCGTCATCCTTACCCGACATGCCCACAGTACACTTCTAGGTAGAACCCCTGATTTACCTTTTGGGTACATAAGCACTACATCTTCATTGGGCAAACCAGAGGAGAAAGACTTCCATGCTGACACGCTGACGCGAGACGCTGAGGTCCCTGCACGCAGATACTCCAGCACACAGTGGTCTGACATCCCTTGCGGTGTGTCCATCTCGAGACCAAGACAGGGTTGTTCACTCTCCCACATCAGGTCATGTGGTTGGCTCTATCGTAAGGGGATTCTTGGCTATACACTAGGAGTACGCATTTTATTGTCATGTATTTATATACCTGCATATATTCATTGTTTTAGCACTATGGTAGAATTCTACCTTTTCTTTACTCTATTGGTGCTCATAACCGTATATATCTGTTTATGTCTAATGGTTGTTGCAGCACTCAAGGCAGTTTGAAGGAAGGGTTCTATGGATATCTCAGAGCCCGAGAAACCCATTGCACAGTGGTAATTCCAACGATTACCAGGATGACTCAGTTCACCATGGTGATGTTATGTTATTTCTATTTGTAGAGCGCAACTGTTACCCGAAGGTGTCCTGGCGCTGTCTGAAATCCTGAAGCGACCGATAGAAAATAAAAGTCTTTGCGGATTTAAGCACCGAAAAGCCATGTTTTTAGGGCCTTCCTAAAAGTAAGCAGATCCGACATGGCTCTGAGATGCAACGGAAGGCTATTCCAGGCCTTCGCAGCGCCGGCAGTAAAGCTTCTGCCTCCCCAGCAGGCTTTACGTACCCTGGGTACCGATACCAATTTTGCCTCTGCTGAGCGTAATGCTCTTTTTGGGACATACCACTGAAATTGTCGTTTGTGAAATTCGGGGCCAACTCCTTGAAGGGCTTTATGGACCATACACATGGCCTTAAAACGAATGCGTTTCCTTATCGGTAGCCAGTGGAGTTTTCTAATCTCGGCCGAAAAAGAGGTGTATTTTGGTAAACCGGTGAGCAGTCTAGCTGCTGCATTCTGTAAGAGTTGCAGTTTATTCAGAAATCCTTCTACTCTTCATTGCCCAAGGAATCCATGGTGATTTACCATAGCTTGTCCTGCATCTGTTGCAGGCCAGGAGAATTTTCCTGAGCCCCAACGAATGGGAGATTGGAGGCTACTACAAACATGCTAGGTCAACAAGTTCTTACATGTAAGGAGTTTGGCATGTGGCTGACAGGGATGGTGATACCGCCACCTGCAAGGGATTGTTATGCTTGCCACTCTCCTGTAAACCCCAGGTCTTCCGCAGGAGCGAGGATCGTCCATCCACTCCCTTCTGAACAGCTCTGTGTGCAACTGTCTGTGCGGACACTGGTAGATGTTCACGAAGGGAAAGGGGGTTAGGGATGAAAGAGAGAGAAGCTCCACTAGATCTGAATTGGGTATTCGACCATTGTTTCTGGGGAGCTCGGGGAATATTCATGGATCACCTCTATAGCTTGCTTGTAGAGTCATCCTGCACATAGAAATATAACACAAGTATCAGTAAAAGTAGTCTGTTGAGCCTAATACCATTTGAAACAATCGCTGTTCTGCCCCATTAAGTAAATTCTTACCAGCAGCACAAGCAACGCTTTACTAAAGGATTCTTGAATCTCTTTTGGAAATTCCTTGACTTATACAAGCTGTTTCAATCACAGCTTAAAACTCTGAAGTCAAGTTTCAAATACGTTAGTCCTTGACAAAGTTGCTGAAAGGCACAAGTCTGTATCTCCTTTCAAATTCTCTACTATAACTCTGATATAATGCTGGGATTGTTCTTGCAAATAAACACAGTTGTCCTTTTTCAGAGAGACTTCTTTCCAAAGAAACAATGCTAATCATTGCAAACAGACGCACTAGTCCTTTTCTTGAGAAAGCTCTTTCTAAAATAACAATGTTATTCCTGGTTGAAGTACACTTCGTCTTGAATGTTACTTTGATCTTTTGCCAGTACCTATGTTAGTGCACTAACCTGATTTGTATTTTAATGTTCTCTTTCTTCTTTCAACAGGGAGCGTCGTGTCCTCGAAGTGGGTCCGGTATAGCAGCGGTCAAGGGTCCGGTGTAGCAGCAGTCAAGGGTCACGACAGCAGGATGAGAATCCTGGAGTTTGGCAGGTAAGTAAAAGGAGCGAGAAAGGAACATCCTTTCTCCTAGTGTTCCAGGCATCCAAGCGCAGTCTCGTGGAAGGGCGTGATATTTATACCTGCTGCCTCCAAAATGGCTGCCGGTCACGTGGTCGGTTCGAAATCTCGCGAGATTTCGGGTGAGATTTCAAAACTAGGTTAGAAGGGCTAGGGAGGGCTGGGAACAATCCAAGGGCATGACACAACACAAAAAGTAGGGAAGGCATAAGGCCCAAATGGGGGTTGTTTGGGCAAATCAAGTAAGGAAGACTCTGGACCCTCACAGAGGCTTTAACTTGGGGCAAAGGGCACTAAAGAGCTTGGGGAACAAAAATGTGATTTTAACAAGACAGAATGTCGAAGGATACATATGGCCCAGGTGCTGCCAGTGGTAACAGGGGTATACCTGCTTCTGCCCACACCTACTAATCAATGGTTATGAAGCAAGAGACAACAAGGATTAAATAGAGGCCTAAATTGCTTACTCACTTTCTCACAACTATGTCAGAAGCCAAGATGAGAAATGGGTTGTGGACAAGAACCTAGCCATCTTCAGACAGACATGTAACATATCATAACTGTTATCAAGCACATTTTGGTGTATCCAGATTTTTCAACACACAGGCTAATTGTCACACTCAATTTTCACAGTGTTTAGGTCTTGTATACACAGCTTTTAGCTGTTTGTTGTCGAAAGACAAATTGTGGGCCATACCAGAAACTAACAGGGAGCTTAAAGCCAGCCAGTTGCATAACATTGGTTGGCTTTATTGCTACACATTTGTTTGCTTCATTTCTGTCTCTTTCATGTGTTCGTCCCTCACCTGCAGCATTGCTTCTTTACCATCATTTGATTTGGATGACTTGCATCCTTCCACTACTCATATTCTGGAATCTACTATTTTCTGTTTCATTTATCACACTATGAGGGTGCATGCATTTTTTAGGTCGAGCCTAGCATTGCAGCGCATGCGCTGCTCGCTTTGCGAGGCATGCTATATTAGGGTACGTTTTAGAAGTGGTGTGGAAG
This sequence comes from Calotriton arnoldi, assembly GCA_963921515.1. Classification (NCBI taxonomy): domain Eukaryota; kingdom Metazoa; phylum Chordata; class Amphibia; order Caudata; family Salamandridae; genus Calotriton; species Calotriton arnoldi. The sequence goes on along the minus strand of CAWUFW010011602.1, from coordinate 87,746 downwards.
CCCCGCCCATATTTTTCATTGGCTGGCGTCATAGTCCATGGTAAATGCGGGCTTCCGATTGATAATGAGGCTTCTTAGTTCCTCCTTGTTATTGCCCTGTCTCCTTTTGGGACCGCCCATCAGGAATGGATCTTTTACTTGCCGCGTTACACAGTCTCCTTCATTAGTCAGTAAGTACTATATTTTTTTCACAATGGCGACAGCTTGTCTTGTATTTGTATTCTGGGTTTTAGCGCGTGGCTGTAGAGCCTGAGAACCAGGTCAGCAGAGCCAGCGAGCCAGGTCAGCAGAGCTGCTCTACAGCCAGAGAACCAGGTCAGCAGAGCTGCTGTAGAGCCAGAGAACCAGGTCAGCAGAGCCGTTGTAGAGCCAGAGAACCAGGTCAGCAGAGCTGCTGTAGAGCCAGAGAACCAGGTCAGCAGAGCCGTTGTAGAGCCAGAGAACCAGGTCAGCAGACCTGCTCTAGAGCCAGAGAACCAGGTCAGCAGAGCTGCTGTAGAGCCAGAGAACCAGGTCAGCAGAGCTGCTGTAGAGCCAAAGTACCAGGTCAGCAGAGCTGCTGTAGAGCCAGGGAACCAGGTCAGCAGAGCCGTTGTAGAGCCAGAGAACCAGGTCAGCAGAGCTGCTGTAGAGCCAGACAACCAGGTCAGCAGAGCCGTAGTAGAGCCAGAGAACCAGGTCAGCAGAGCTGCTCTAGAGCCAGAGAACCAGGTCAGCAGAGCTGCTGTATGAGCCAGAGAACCAAGTCAGCAGAGCTGCTGTAGAGCCTGAGAACCAGGTCAGCAGAGCCGTTGTAGAGACAGAGACCAAGGTCAGCAGAGCTGCTCTATAGCCAGAGAACCAGGTCAGCAGAGCTGCTCTAGAGCCAGAGAACCAGGTCAGCAGAGCTGCTGTAGAGCCGGGGAACCAGGTCAGCAGAGCCGCTCCAGAGCCAGAGAACCAGGTCAGCAGAGCTGCTGAAGAGCCAGAGAACCAGGTCAGCAGAGCTGCTCTAGAGCCGGAGAACCAGGTCAGCAGAGCCGCTCTAGAGCCAGAGAACCAGGTCAGCAGAGCCGCTCTAGAGCCAGAGAACCAGGTCAGCAGAGCTGCTGTAGAGCCAGAGAACCAGGTCAGCAGAGCCGCTGTAGAGCCAAAGAACCATGTCAGCTGAGCCGCTCTAGAGCCAGAGAACCAGGTCAGCAGACCTGCTGTACAGCCAGAGAACCAGGTCAGCAGACCTGCTGTACAGCCAGAGAACCAGGTCAGCAGAGCCGTTGTAGAGCCAGAGAACCAGGTCAGCAGAGCTGCTCTAGAGCCAGAGAACCAGGTCAGCAGAGCGGCTCCAGAGCCAGAGAACCAGGTCAGCAGAGCTGCTCCAGAGCCAGAGAACCAGGTTGGCAGAGCTGCTCCAGAGCCAGAGAACCAGGTCTGCAGAGCCGTTGTAGAGCCAGAGAACCAGGTCAGCAGAGCTGCTCTAGAGCCAGAGAACCAGGTCAGCAGAGCTGCTGTAGAGCCAAAGAACTAGGTCAGCAGAGCCATTGTAGAGCCAGAGAACCAGGTCAGCAGAGCTGCTGTAGAGCCACGTGAACCAGATCAGCAGAGCTGCTCTAGAGCCAGAGAACCAGGTCAGCAGAGCTGCTCTAGAGCCAGAGAACCAGGTCAGCAGAGCCGCTGTAGAGCCAGAGAACCAGGTCAGCAGAGCCGCTGTAGAGCCAGAGAACCAGGTCAGCAGAGCTGGTGTAGAGCCAGAGAACCAGGTCAGCAGAGCTGCTGTAGAGCCAGAGAACCAGGTCAGCAGAGCCGCTGTAGAGCCAGAGAACCAGGTCAGCAAAGCTGCTGTAGAGCCAGAGAACCAGGTCAGCAGAGCTGCTCTAGAGCCAGAGAACCAGGTCAGCAGAGCTGCTGTAGAGCCAGAGAACCAGGTCAGCAGAGCTGCTCTAGAGCCAGAGAACCAAGGTCAGCAGAGCAGCTGTAGAGCCAGAGAACCAGGTCAGCAGAGCTGTTGTAGAGCCAGAGAACCAGGTCAGCAGAGCTGCTCTAGAGCCAGAGAACCAGGTCAGCAGAGCTGCTCTAGAGCCAGAGAACCAGGCCAGCAGAGCTGCTGCTAGAGCCAGAGAACCAGGTCAGCAGAGCTGCTCGTAGAGCCTGAGAACCAGGTCAGCAGAGCCGTTGTAGAGCCAGAGAACCAGGTCAGCAGAGCTGCTGTATGAGCCAGAGAACCAGGTCAGCAGAGCTGCTGTAGAGCCAGAGAACCAGGTCAGCAGAGCTGCTGTAGAGCCGGGAAACCAGGTCAGCAGAGCCGTTGTAGAGCCAGAGAACCAGGTCAGCAGAGCTGCTGGAGAGCCAGACAACCAGGTCAGCAGAGCCGTTGTAAAGCCAGAGAACCAGGTCTGCAGAGCTGCTGTAGAGCCAGAGAACCAGGTCAGCAGAGCTGCTGTAGAGCCAGAGAACCAGGTCAGCAGAGCCGCTGTAGAGCCAAAGAACCAGGTCAGCAGAGCCGCTCTAGAGCCAGAGAACCAGGTCAGCAGACCTGCTGTACAGCCAGAGAACCAGGTCAGCAGAGCCGTTGTAGAGCCAGAGAACCAGGTCAGCAGAGCTGCTCTAGAGCCAGAGAACCAGGTCAGCAGAGCTGCTCCAGAGCCAGAGAACCAGGTCAGCAGAGCTGCTCCAGAGCCAGAGAACCAGGTCAGCAGAGCTGCTCTAGAGCCAGAGAACCAGGTCGGCAGAGCTGTTCCAGAGCCAGAGAACCAGGTCTGCAGAGCCGTTGTAGAGCCAGAGAACCAGGTCAGCACAGCTGCTCTAGAGCCAGAGAACCAGGTCAGCAGAGCTGCTCTAGAGCCAGAGAACCAGGTCAGCAGAGCTGCTGTAGAGCCAAAGAACTAGGTCAGCAGAGCCATTGTAGAGCCAGAGAACCAGGTCAGCAGAGCTGCTGTAGAGCCACAGAACCAGATCAGCAGAGCCGCTCTAAAGCCAGAGAACCAGGTCAGCAGAGCCGCTCTAGAGCCAGAGAACCAGGTCAGCAGAGCTGCTGTAGAGCCAGAGAACCAGGTCAGCAGAGCTGCTGTAGAGCCAGAGAACCAGGTCAGCAGAGCTGCTGTAGAGCCAGAGAACCAGGTCAGCAAAGCTGCTGTAGAGCCAGAGAACCAGGTCAGCAGAGCTGCTCTAGAGCCAGAGAACCAGGTCAGCAGAGCTGCTGTAGAGCCAGAGAACCAGGTCAGCAGAGCTGCTGTAGAGCCAGAGAACCAGGTCAGCAGAGCTGCTCTAGAGCCAGAGAACCAGGTCAGCAGAGCTGCTCTAGAGCCAGAGAACCAGGTCGAGCAGAGCTGCTCTAGAGCCAGAGAACCAGGTCAGCAGAGCTGCTGTAGAGCCTGAGAACCAGGTCAGCAGAGCTGTTGTAGAGCCAGAGAACCAGGTCAGCAGAGCTGCTCTAGAGCCAGAGAACCAGGTCAGCAGAGGTGCTCTAGAGCCAGAGAACCAGGACAGCAGAGCTGCTCTAGAGCCAGAGAACCAGGTCAGCAGAGCTGCTGTAGAGCCAGAGAACCAGGTCAGCAGAGCCGTTGTAGAGCTAGAGAACCAGGTCAGCAGAGCTGCTGTAGAGCCAGAGAACCAGGTCAGCAGAGCTGCTGTAGAGCCAAAGTACCAGGTCAGCAGAGCTGCTGTAGAGCCAGGGAACCAGGTCAGCAGAGCCGTTGTAGAGCCAGAGAACCAGGTCAGCAGAGCTGCTGCAGAGCCAGACAACCAGGTCAGCAGAGCCGTTGTAAAGCCAGAGAACCAGGTCTGCAGAGCTGCTCTAGAGCCAGAGAACCAGGTCAGCAGAGCGACTCCAGAGCCAGAGAACCAGGTCAGCAGAGCGACTCCAGAGCCAGAGAACCAGGTCTGCAGAGCTGCTCTAGAGCCAGAGAACCACGTCAGCAGAGCTGCTGTAGAGCCAGAGAACCAGGTCAGCAGAGCCGCTGTAGAGCCAGAGAACCAGGTCAGCAGAGCCGCTCTAGAGCCAGAGAACCAGGTCAGCAGAGCTGCTGTAGAGCCAGAGAACCAGGTCAGCAGAGCCGTTGTAGAGCCAGAGAACCAGGTCAGCAGAGCTCGCTCTAGAGCCAGAGAACCAGGTCAGCAGAGCCGACTCTAGAGCCAGAGAACCAGGTCAGCAGAGCTGCTGCAGAGCCAGAGAACCAGGTCAGCAGAGCTGCTGTAGAGCCAGAGAACCAGGTCTGCAGAGCCGCTGTAGAGCCAGAGAACCAGGTCAGGCAGAGCCGCTCTAGAGCCAGAGAACCAGGTCAGCAGAGCTGGTGTAGAGCCAGAGAACCAGGTCAGCAGAGCTGCTGTAGAGCCAGAGAACCAGGTCAGCAGAGCCACTGTAGAGCCAGAGAACAAGGTCAGCAAAGCTGCTGCAGAGCCAGAGAACCAGGTCGGCAGAGCTGCTCTAGAGCCAGAGAACCAGGTCAGCAGAGGTGCTCTAGAGCCAGAGAACCAGGTCAAGCAGAGCCACTCTGGAGCCAGAGAACCAGGTCAGCAGAGCTGCTGTAGAGCCAGAGAACCAGGTCAGCAGAGCCGCTGTAGAGCCAGAGAACCAGGTCAGCAGAGCTGCTGTAGAGCCAGAGAACCAGGTCAGCAGAGCTGCTGTAGAGCCAGAGAACCAGGTCAGCAGAGCCGCTGTAGAGCCAGAGAACCAGGTCAGCAGAGCTGCTGTAGAGCCAGAGAACCAGGTCAGCAGAGCTGCTGTAGAGCCAGAGAACCAGGTCAGCAGAGCTGCTCTAGAGCCAGAGAACCAGGTCAGCAGAGCTGCTCTAGAGCCAGAGAACCAGGTCAGCAGAGCTACTGTAGAGCTAGAGAACCAGGTCAGCAGAGCCGCTGTAGAGCTAGAGAACCAGGTCAGCAGAGCTGCTATATAGCCAGAGAACCAGGTCAGCAGAGCTGCTCTAGTGCCAGAGAACCAGGTCAGCAGAGCTGCTCTAGAGCCAGAGAACCAGGTCAGCAGAGCTGCTCTAGAGCCAGAGAACCAGGTCAGTAGAGCTGCTCCAGAGCCAGAGAACCAGGTCAGCAGAGCTGCTCCAGAGCCAGAGAACCGGGTCAGCAGAGCTGCTATATAGCCAGAGAACCAGGTCAGCAGAGCTGCTCTAGAGCCAGAGAACCAGGTCAGCAGAGCTGCTGTAGAGTCGGGGAACCAGGTCAGCAGAGCCGTTGTAGAGCCAGAGAACCAGGTCAGCAGAGCTGCTGAAGAGCCAGAGAACCAGGTCAGCAGAGCCGCTCTAGAGCCAGAGAACCAGGTCAGCAGAGCCGCTCTAGAGCCAGAGAACCAGGTCAGCAGAGCTGCTGTAGAGCCAGAGAACCAGGTCAGCAGAGCCGCTGTAGAGCCAAAGAACCAGGTCAGCAGAGCCGCTCTAGAGCCAGAGAACCAGGTCAGCAGAGCCGCTCTAGAGCCAGAGAACCAGGTCAGCAGACCTGCTGTACAGCCAGAGAACCAGGTCAGCAGAGCCGTTGTAGAGCCAGAGAACCAGGTCAGCAGAGCTGCTCTAGAGCCAGAGAACCAGGTCAGTAGAGCTGCTCCAGAGCCAGAGAACCAGGTCAGCAGAGCTGCTCCAGAGCCAGAGAACCGGGTCAGCAGAGCTGCTCCAGAGCCAGAGAACCAGGTCGGCAGAGCTGCTGTAGAGCCAGAGAACCAGGTCTGCAGAGCCGTTGTAGAGCCAGAGAACCAGGAATGCAGAGCTGCTCTAGAGCCAGAGAACCAGGTCAGCAGAGCTGCTGTAGAGCCAAAGAACTAGGTCAGCAGAGCCATTGTAGAGCCAGAGAACCAGGTCAGCAGAGCTGCTGTAGAGCCACAGAACCAGATCAGCAGAGCCGCTCTAAAGCCAGAGAACCAGGTCAGCAGAGCCGCTCTAGAGCCAGAGAACCAGGTCAGCAGAGCTGCTGTAGAGCCAGAGAACGAGGTCAGCAGAGCCGCTGTATAGCCAGAGAACCAGATCAGCAGAGCTGGTGTAGAGCCAGAGAACCAGGTCAGCAGAGCTGCTGTAGAGCCAGAGAACCAGGTCAGCAGAGCCACTGTAGAGCCAGAGAACCAGGTCAGCAAAGCTGCTGTAGAGCCAGAGAACCAGGTCGGCAGAGCTGCTCTAGAGCCAGAGAACCAGGTCAGCAGAGCCGCTCTAAAGCCAGAGAACCAGGTCAGCAGAGCCGCTCTAGAGCCAGAGAACCAGGTCAGCAGAGCTGCTGTAGAGCCAGAGAACCAGGTCAGCAGAGCCGCTGTATAGTCAGAGAACCAGATCAGCAGAGCTGGTGTAGAGCCAGAGAACCAGGTCAGCAGAGCTGCTGTAGATCCAGAGAACCGGGTCAGCAGAGCCACTGTAGAGCCAGAGAACCAGGTCAGCAAAGCTGCTGTAGAGCCAGAGAACCAGGTCGGCAGAGCTGCTCTAGAGCCAGAGAACCAGGTCGGCAGAGCTGCTCTAGAGCCAGAGAACCAGGTCAGCAGAGCTGCTCTAGAGCCAGAGAACCAGGTCAGCAGAGCTGCTCTAGAGCCAGAGAACCAGGTCAGCAGAGCAGCTGTAGAGCCTGTGAACCAGGTCAGCAGAGCTGTTGTAGAGCCAGAGAACCAGGTCAGCAGAGCTGCTCTAGAGCCAGAGAACCAGGTCAGCAGAGGTGCTCTAGACCCAGAGAACCAGGCCAGCAGAGCCGCTCTAGAGCCAGAGAACCAGGTCAGCAAGCTGCTGTAGAGCCTGAGAACCAGGTCAGCAGAGCCGTTGTAGAGCTAGAGAACCAGGACAGCAGAGCTGCTGTAGAGCTAGAGAACCAGGTCAGCAGAGCTGCTGTAGAGCCAGAGACCAAGGTCAGCAGAGCCGCTGTAGAGCCAGAAAACCAGGTCAGCAGAGCTGCTCTAGAGCCAGAGAACCAGGTCAGCAGAGCTGCTGTAGAGCCAGAGAACCAGGTCAGCAGAGCTGCTGTAGAGCCAGAGAACCAGGTCAGCAGAGCTGTTGTAGAGCCAGAGAACCAGGTCAGCAGAGCTGCTCTAGAGCTTGAGAACCAGGTCAGCAGAGCTGCTCTAGAGCCAGAGAACCAGGTCAGCAGAGCTACTGTAGAGCTAGAGAACCAGGTCAGCAGAGCTGCTGTAGAGCTAGAGAACCAGGTCAGCAGAGCCGTTGTAGAGCCAGAGAACCAGGTCAGCAGAGGTGCTCTAGACCCAGAGAACCAGGTCAACAGAGCTGCTGTAGAGCTAGAGAACCAGGTCAGCAGAGCTGCTGTAGAGCCAGAGAACCAGGTCAGCAGAGCTGCTGTAGAGCCAGAGAACCAGGTCAGCAGAGCTGCTGTAGAGCCAGAGAACCAAGTCAGCAGAGCTGCTGTAGAGCCAAAGAACCAGGTCAGCAGAGCTGCTGTAGAGCCAGGGAACCAGGTCAGCAGAGCCATTGTAGAGCCAGAGAACCAGGTCAGCAGAGCTGCTGTAGAGCCAGACAACCAGGTCAGCAGAGCCGTTGAAAAGCCAGAGAACCAGGTCTGCAGAGCTGCTCTAGAGCCAGAGAACCAGGTCTGCAGAGCTGCTGTAGAGCCAGAGAACCAGGTCAGCAGAGCCACTGTAGAGCCAACGAACCAGGTCAGCAGAGCTGCTCTAGAGCCAGAGAACCAGGTCAGCAGACCTGCTGTACAGCCAGAGAACCAGGTCAGCAGAGCCGTTGTAGAGCCAGAGAACCAGGTCAGCAGAGCTGCTCTAGAGCCAGAGAACCAGGTCAGCAGAGCTGCTCCAGAGCCAGAGAACCAAGTCAGCAGAGCTGCTCCAGAGCCAGAGAACCAGGTCGGCAGAGCTGCTCCAGAGCCAGAGAACCAGGTCTGCAGAGCCGTTGTAGAGCCAGAGAACCAGGTCAGCACAGCTGCTCTAGAGCCAGAGAACCAGGTCAGCAGAGCTGCTCTAGAGCGAGAGAACCAGGTCAGCAGAGCTGCTGTAGAGCCAAAGAACTAGGTCAGCAGAGCCATTGTAGAGCCAGAGAACCAGGTCAGCAGAGCTGCTGTAGAGCCACAGAACCAGATCAGCAGAGCCGCTCTAAAGCCAGAGAACCAGGTCAGCAGAGCCGCTCTAGAGCCAGAGAACCAGGTCAGCAGAGCTGCTGTAGAGCCAGAGAACCAGGTCAGCAGAGCCGCTGTATAGACAGAGAACCAGGTCAGCAGAGCTGGTGTAGAGCCAGAGAACCAGGTCAGCAGAGCTGCTGTAGAGCCAGAGAACCAGGTCAGCAGAGCCGCTGTAGAGCCAGAGAACCAGGTCAGCAAAGCTGCTGTAGAGCCAGAGAACCAGGTCAGCAGAGCTGCTCTAGAGCCAGAGAACCAGGTCAGCAGAGCTGCCCTAGAGCCAGAGAACCAGGTCAGCAGAGCTGCTCTAGAGCCAGAGAACCAGGTCAGCAGAGCCGTTGTAGAGCCAGAGAACCAGGTCAGCAGAGGTGCTCTAGACCCAGAGAACCAGGTCAGCAGAGGTGCTCTAGACCCAGAGAACCAGGCCAGCAAGCTGCTGTAGAGCCTGAGAACCAGGTCAGCAGAGCCGTTGTAGAGCTAGAGAACCAGGTCAGCAGAGCTGCTGTAGAGCCAGAGAACCAGGTCAGCAGAGCTGCTGTAGAGCCAAAGTACCAGGTCAGCAGAGCTGCTGTAGAGCCAGGGAACCAGGTCAGCAGAGCCGTTGTAGAGCCAGAGAACCAGGTCAGCAGAGCCGTTGTAGAGCCAGACAACCAGGTCAGCAGAGCTGCTGTAGAGCCAAAGAACTAGGTCAGCAGAGCCATTGTAGAGCCAGAGAACCAGGTCAGCAGAGCTGCTGTAGAGCCAGAGAACCAGGTCAGCAGAGCTGCTGTAGAGCCAGAGAACCAGGTCAGCAGAGCCGCTCTAGAGCCAGAGAACCAGGTCAGCAGAGCCGCTCTAGAGCCAGAGAACCAGGTCAGCAGAGCTGCTGTAGAGCCAGAGAACCAGGTCAGGAGAGCCGCTGTAGAGCCAAAGAACCAGGTCAGCAGAGCCGCTCTAGAGCCAGAGAACCAGGTCAGCAGAGCCGCTCTAGAGCCAGAGAACCAGGTCAGCAGACCTGCTGTACAGCCAGAGAGCCAGGTCAGCAGAGCCGTTGTAGAGCCAGAGAACCAGGTCAGCAGAGCTGCTCTAGAGCCAGAGAACCAGGTCAACAGAGCTGCTCTAGAGCCAGAGAACCAGGTCAGTAGAGCTGCTCCAGAGCCAGAGAACCGGGTCAGCAGAGCTGCTCCAGAGCCAGAGAACCAGGTCGGCAGAGATGCTGTAGAGCCAGAGAACCAGGTCTGCAGAGCCGTTGTAGAGCCAGAGAACCAGGTCTGCAGAGCTGCTCTAGAGCCAGAGAACCAGGTCAGCAGAGCTGCTGTAGAGCCAAAGAACTAGGTCAGCAGAGCCATTGTAGAGCCAGAGAACCAGGTCAGCAGAGCTGCTGTAGAGCCACAGAACCAGATCAGCAGAGCCGCTCTAAAGCCAGAGAACCAGGTCAGCAGAGCCGCTCTAGAGCCAGAGAACCAGGTCAGTAGAGCTGCTGTAGAGCCAGAGAACCAGGTCAGCAGAGCCGCTGTATAGCCAGAGAACCAGATCAGCAGAGCTGGTGTAGAGCCAGAGAACCAGGTCAGCAGAGCTGCTGTAGAGCCAGAGAACCAGGTCAGCAGAGCCACTGTCGAGCCAGAGAACCAGGTCAGCAAAGCTGCTGTAGAGCCAGAGAACCAGGTCGGCAGAGCTGCTCTAGAGCCAGAGAACCAGGTCAGCAGAGCTGCTCTAGAGCCAGAGAACCAGGTCAGCAGAGCTGCTCTAGAGCCAGAGAACCAGGTCAGCAGAGCTGCTCTAGAGCCAGAGAACCAGGTCAGCAGAGCAGCTGTAGAGCCTGTGAACCAGGTCAGCAGAGCTGTTGTAGAGCCAGAGAACCAGGTCAGCAGAGCCGCTCTAGAGCCAGAGAACCAGGTCAGCAAGCTGCTGTAGAGCCTGAGAACCAGGTCAGCAGAGCCGTTGTAGAGCTAGAGAACCAGGACAGCAGAGCTGCTGTAGAGCTAGAGAACCAGGACAGCAGAGCTGCTGTAGAGCTAGAGAACCAGGACAGCAGAGCTGCTGTAGAGCTAGAGAACCAGGTCAGCAGAGCTGCTGTAGAGCCAGAGACCAAGGTCAGCAGAGCCGCTGTAGAGCCAGAAAACCAGGTCAGGAGAGCTGCTCTAGAGCCAGAGAACCAGGTCAGCAGAGCTGCTGTAGAGCCAGAGAACCAGGTCAGCAGAGCTGCTGTAGAGCCAGAGAACCAGGTCAGCAGAGCTGCTGTAGAGCCAGAGAACCAGGTCAACAGAGCTGTTGTAGAGCCAGAGAACCAGGTCAGCAGAGCTGCTCTAGAGCTTGAGAACCAGGTCAGCAGAGCTGCTCTAGAGCCAGAGAACCAGGTCAGCAGAGCTACTGTAGAGCTAGAGAACCAGGTCAGCAGAGCTGCTGTAGAGCTAGAGAACCAGGTCAGCAGAGCCGTTGTAGAGCCAGAGAACCAGGTCAGCAGAGGTGCTCTAGACCCAGAGAACCAGGTCAGCAGAGGTGCTCTAGACCCAGAGAACCAGGTCAACAGAGCTGCTGTAGAGCTAGAGAACCAGGTCAGCAGAGCTGCTGTAGAGCCAGAGAACCAGGTCAGCAGAGCTGCTGTAGAGCCAGAGAACCAAGTCAGCAGAGCTGCTGTAGAGCCAAAGAACCAGGTCAGCAGAGCTGCTGTAGAGCCAGAGAACCAGGTCTGCAGAGCTGCTCTAGAGCCAGAGAACCAGGTCAGCAGAGCTGCTGTATGAGCCAGAGAACCAGGTCAGCAGAGCTGCTGTAGAGCCTGAGAACCAGGTCAGCAGAGCCGTTGTAGAGACAGAGACCAAGGTCAGCAGAGCTGCTATATAGCCAGAGAACCAGGTCAGCAGAGCTGCTCTAGAGCCAGAGAACCAGGTCAGCAGAGCTGCTGTAGAGCCGGGGAACCAGGTCAGCAGAGCCGTTGTAGAGCCAGAGAACCAGGTCAGCAGAGCTGCTGAAGAGCCAGAGAACCAGGTCAGCAGAGCCGCTCTAGAGCCAGAGAACCAGGTCAGCAGAGCCGCTCTAGAGCCAGAGAACCAGGTCAGCAGAGCTGCTGTAGAGCCAGAAAACCAGGTCAGCAGAGCCGCTGTAGAGCCAAAGAACCAGGTCAGCAGAGCCGCTCTAGAGCCAGAGAACCAGGTCAGCAGACCTGCAGTACAGCCAGAGAACCAGGTCAGCAGAGCCGTTGTAGAGCCAGAGAACCAGGTCAGCAGAGCTGCTGTAGAGCCAGAGAACCAGGTCAGCAGAGCTGCTCCAGAGCCAGAGAACCAGGTCAGCAGAGCCGCTGTAGAGCTAAAGAACCAGGTCAGCAGAGCCGCTCTAGAGCCAGAGAACCAGGTCAGCAGACCTGCTGTACAGCCAGAGAACCAGGTCTGCCGAGCCGTTGTAGAGCCAGAGAACCAGCTCAGCAGAGCTGCTCTAGAGCCAGAGAACCAGGTCAGCAGAGCTGCTGTAGAGCCAAAGAACTAGGTCAGCAGAGCCATTGTAGAGCCAGAGAACCAGGTCAGCAGAGCTGCTGTAGAGCCAGAGAACCAGGTCAGCAGAGCCGCTGTATAGCCAGAGAACCAGGTCAGCAGAGCTGGTGTAGAGCTAGAGAACCAGGTCAGCAGAGCTGCTGTAGAGCCAGAGAACCAGGTCAGCAGAGCCGCTGTATAGCTAGAGAACCAGATCAGCAGAGCTGGTGTAGAGCCAGAGAACCAGGTCAGCAGAGCTGCTGTAGAGCCAGAGAACCAGGTCAGCAGAGCCGCTGTAGAGCCAGAGAACCAGGTCAGCAAAGCTGCTGTAGAGCAAGAGAACCAGGTCAGCAGAGCTGCTCTACAGCCAGAGAACCAGGTCAGCAGAGCTGCTCTAGAGCCAGAGAACCAGGTCAGCAGAGCAGCTGTAGAGCCTGTGAACCAGGTCAGCAGAGCTGTTGTAGAGCCAGAGAACCAGGTCAGCAGAGCTGCTCTAGAGCCAGAGAACCAGGTCAGCAGAGGTGCTATAGACCCAGAGAACCAGGTCAGCAGAGCCGCTCTAGAGCCTGAGAACCAGGTCAGCAAGCTGCTGTAGAGCCTGAGAACCAGGTCAGCAGAGCCGTTGTAGAGCTAGAGAACCAGGTCAGCAGAGCTGCTGTAGAGCCAGAGAACCAGGTCAGCAGAGCTGCTGTAGAGCCAAAGTACCAGGTCAGCAGAGCTGCTGTAGAGCCAGGGAACCAGGTCAGCAGAGCCATTGTAGAGCCAGAGAACCAGGTCAGCAGAGCTGCTGTAGAGCCAGAGAACCAGGTCAGCAGAGCTGCTGTAGAGCCAGACAACCAGGTCAGCAGAGCCGTTGTAAAGCCAGAGAACCAGGTCTGCAGAGCTGCTCTAGAGCCAGAGAACCAGGTCAGCAGAGCTGCTGTATGAGCCAGAGAACCAGGTCAGCAGAGCTGCTGTAGAGCCTGAGAACCAGGTCAGCAGAGCCGTTGTAGAGCCAGAGAACCAGGTCAGCAGAGCTGCTGAAGAGCCAGAGAACCAGGTCAGCAGAGCTGCTGTAGAGCCAGAGCATTGGGTCAGCAGAGCCACTGTAGAGCTGGGGAACCAGGTCAGCAGAGCCATTGTAGAGCCAGAGAACCAGGTCAGCAGAGCTGCTGTAGAGCCAGAGAACCAGGTCAGCAGAGCTGCTGTAGAGCCAGAGAACCAGGTCAGCGGAGCTGCTCTAGAGCCAGAGAACCAGGTCAGCAGAGCTGTTGTAGAGCCAGAGAACCAGGTCAGCAGAGGTGCTCTAGACCCAGAGAACCAGGCCAGCAGAGCCGCTCTAGAGCCAGAGAACCAGGTCAGCAAGCTGCTGTAGAGCCTGAGAACCAGGTCAGCAGAGCCGTTGTAGAGCTAGAGAACCAGGTCAGCAGAGCTGCTGTAGAGCCAGAGAACCAGGTCAGCAGAGCTGCTGTAGAGGCAAAGTACCAGGTCAGCAGAGCTGCTGTAGAGCCAGAGAACCAGGTCAGCAGAGCCGCTGTATAGCCATAGAACCAGGTCAGCAGAGCTGCTGAAGAGCCAGAGAACCAGGTCAGCAGAGCCGCTCTAGAGCCAGAGAACCAGGTCAGCAGAGCCGCTCTAGAGCCAGAGAACCAGGTCAGCAGAGCCGCTCTAGAGCCAGAGAACCAGGTCAGCAGAGCCGCTCTAGAGCCAGAGAACCAGGTCAGCAGAGCCGCTCAAGAGCCAGAGAACCAGGCCAGCAGAGCTACTTTAGAGCCCGAGAACCAGGTCAGCAAGCTGCTGTAGAGTCTGAGAACCAGGTCAGCAGAGCCGTTGTAGAGCCAGAGAACCAGGTCAGCAGAGCCGCTCTAGAGCCAGAGAACCAGGTCAGCAGAGCCGCTCTAGAGCCAGAGAACCAGGTCAGCAGACCTGCTGTACAGCCAGAGAACCAGGTCTGCCGAGCCGTTGTAGAGCCAGAGAACCAGGTCAGCAGAGCTGCTCTAGAGCCAGAGAACCAGGTCAGCAGAGCTGCTGTAGAGCCAAAGAACTAGGTCAGCAGAGCCATTGTAGAGCCAGAGAACCAGGTCAGCAGAGCTGCTGTAGAGCCAGAGAACCAGGTCAGCAGAGCAGCTGTATAGCCAGAGAACCAGGTCAGCAGAGCTGGTGTAGAGCTAGAGAACCAGGTCAGCAGAGCTGCTGTAGAGCCAGAGAACCAGGTCAGCAGAGCCGCTGTATAGCTAGAGAACCAGATCAGCAGAGCTGGTGTAGAGCCAGAGAACCAGGTCAGCAGAGCTGCTGTAGAGCCAGAGAACCAGGTCAGCAGAGCCGCTGTAGAGCCAGAGAACCAGGTCAGCAAAGCTGCTGTAGAGCAAGAGAACCAGGTCAGCAGAGCTGCTCTAGAGCCAGAGAACCAGGTCAGCAGAGCAGCTGTAGAGCCTGTGAACCAGGTCAGCAGAGCTGTTGTAGAGCCAGAGAACCAGGTCAGCAGAGCTGCTCTAGAGCCAGAGAACCAGGTCAGCAGAGGTGCTCTAGACCCAGAGAACCAGGTCAGCAGAGCCGCTCTAGAGCCTGAGAACCAGGTCAGCAAGCTGCTGTAGAGCCTGAGAACCAGGTCAGCAGAGCCGTTGTAGAGCTAGAGAACCAGGTCAGCAGAGCTGCTGTAGAGCCAGAGAACCAGGTCAGCAGAGCTGCTGTAGAGCCAAAGTACCAGGTCAGCAGAGCTGCTGTAGAGCCAGGGAACCAGGTCAGCAGAGCCGTTGTAGAGCCAGAGAACCAGGTCAGCAGAGCTGCTGTAGAGCCAGAGAACCAGGTCAGCAGAGCTGCTGTAGAGCCAGACAACCAGGTCAGCAGAGCCGTTGTAAAGCCAGAGAACCAGGTCTGCAGAGCTGCTCTAGAGCCAGAGAACCAGGTCAGCAGAGCTGCTGTATGAGCCAGAGAACCAGGTCAGCAGAGCTGCTGTAGAGCCTGAGAACCAGGTCAGCAGAGCCGTTGTAGAGCCAGAGAACCAGGTCAGCAGAGCTGCTGAAGAGCCAGAGAACCAGGTCAGCAGAGCTGCTCTAGAGCCAGAGAACCAGGTCAGCAGAGCTGCTGTAGAGCCGGGGAACCAGGTCAGCAGAGCCATTGTAGAGCCAGAGAACCAGGTCAGCAGAGCTGGTGTAGAGCCAGAGAACCAGGTCAGCAGAGCTGCTGTAGAGCCAGAGAACCAGGTCAGCAGAGCTGCTCTAGAGCCAGAGAACCAGGTCAGCAGAGCTGTTGTAGAGCCAGAGAACCAGGTCAGCAGAGGTGCTCTAGACCCAGAGAACCAGGCCAGCAGAGCCGCTCTAGAGCCAGAGAACCAGGTCAGCAAGCTGCTGTAGAGCCTGAGAACCAGGTCAGCAGAGCCGTTGTAGAGCTAGAGAACCAGGTCAGCAGAGCTGCTGTAGAGCTAGAGAACCAGGTCAGCAGAGCTGCTGTAGAGGCAAAGTACCAGGTCAGCAGAGCTGCTGTAGAGCCAGAGAACCAGGTCAGCAGAGCCGCTGTATAGCCAGAGAACCAGGTCAGCAGAGCTGCTGAAGAGCCAGAGAACCAGGTCAGCAGAGCCACTCTAGAGCCAGAGAACCAGGTCAGCAGAGCCGCTCTAGAGCCAGAGAACCAGGTCAGCAGAGCCGCTCTAGAGCCAGAGAACCAGGTCAGCAGAGCTACTTTAGAGCCCGAGAACCAGGTCAGCAAGCTGCTGTAGAGTCTGAGAACCAGGTCAGCAGAGCTGCTGTAGATCCAGAGAACAAGGTCAGCAGAGCTGCTGTAGAGCCAGAAAACCAGGTCAGCAGAGCCGCTCTAGATACTGAGAACCAGGTCAGCAGAGCTGGTGTAGAGCCAGAGAACCAGGTCAGCAGAGCTGGTGTAGAGCCAGAGAACCAGGTCAGCAGAGCTGTTGTAGAGCCTGAGACCCAGGTCAGAACAGGTGCTGCAGGGACTGGAGAGGTACAAACGTAATCAGACACAGAAGAGGTGCAATGTTGCAGCGTAATATGGCACATTCTGTCGCAATATTTTGCTATTTTGTTATTTTACAACACAGTAGTACTGTCTGGGCAAACGTTTCTCCTCACTGTCAGCACTCTAACACCCGAATACAGCCGTCAGCAACGAAATGGTGACAGTTAATCTTTGCAAAGCGTCTGTCTCCCTGGGGGACCACTGCTGATGCTTTTTAAAGCCTCTTTTGATCCATCTGAGCTAGAATCAATGTTTGCAAATGATACAGAAGTTCTGAATCATGCGGCAAGTGTGGAAAATATGTAAATATTCCGAGAACGCGGCGGCCACAATATTGCGTTATTCCAGTGGTCCTGCCTATGAGCAAAGACTTGTAGTGTAATGGCCTTGATTTACTGACTGTGTTGTAAATCCATGGAACTGTCCCCCAGAAGAATATTTGGGCAAAAATAACCTCAAAGTACTGATTCTGTGGTACTGATAAAGTAAGGGTAAAAGTGGAGGCCATGCAAGGTCACTGAAGTCAGGAAGGAATGGGCAGTTCTGGACAGCATTGTCATTCTCCAGGTAGGAATTCCCATGAAGGGCAGAGCCAAGTACCTGGGATGAAACAATCATTTGCAATGAAATAGGTCTCTCATTTACGCAAGTTGAAGCTATTGGCATTGTAAATGACAATGTCTTTTATTTATGTTTTAAAAACCAAAACATAAATAAAAAGGCATTGCCATTTACAATGCCAATAGCTCAAACTTGCGTAAATGCGAGACCTATTGCATTGCAAATACTTGTTTTGCTCTGGTGCTCGTGTTCTGTTCCTCTCAAATACCCATACTACATAGGCTTTTTGTGCTTTCTAACCCCCCAGTTCGTCCACTGCTTAACACACTTGTTCTCACCCTTGTGTGCTACCTCGCATTAACCCAACGCATGCCCTGTTGCTCAGGGCTTAATTTGAGCCGGAGCTTTCCGGTGCTGAGCACCAGCACTTAATTGGTTTCCGGTGCTCGGCACCAGCACCTAATTGTCAACACCACACTTAGGGCAGTCTGCCACAAGGTGGCACTGCTCATGTAATTTAGAGATGAGCAGTATTACAGTTGTTTAGGAAAACAATATACATTAAATAAAAAATTACTAATACCTGCCTCCCCAGCCATTCCTTTAGCTTTGGGGACCTGGAATAATCTGAACTGTCGCATTTACATGCGAGAGAGATGGTTAGTAGTTGTTTTGGCAGCGATGACAGGGGCGATGGGTGGTTCAAGCTGCAGTGGCCTCCTGGTCAGAGCCCTGGCACTTCATATTTTATAAATTAAGCACTGCTGTTGCTCACTCCTCCACAACTCTGTTCATTGCTTGCCCAACCCTTGATTTTTTTTATTAGATCTTTTTTCTCCGGGGCGAGGGGGGGGGGGGGTCGTGACGTCTGCCATTTTCTGCCAGGCTGCTCCGTTTTCCAGAAAAGCATTTTCACCCGAGTAAATATTCATGTTTTAAATTTACTGCTTCAAGTGGCGAACGCCTTATTTCAACGGTAAATAAAAAATCAATAAAATGGGGCCTGTGTTATTCTGTACGTGATGCACATGCATGATAACACATGCATATGTATGTCATCATCACTAATTGGCATACATATAGTCTGAAGCAGCCTGACACATACATTCATGTTTGTAAATACATTTTTATTTTTTCTAAGTTTTGTCCTATTCGATAGTTCTTGCTTCACCCGAATTAATGCTTCAGAACTCTATAAGAATGTAGGTATGAATGTATGAATGTATGAATGTATGTAGATATTCATATGCCCACCCTCTCTAAACAGAGGCGGTTCTCAAGCTGGCACACTGAACACCAGAGGAGTCACTGTACTTGGCACCAAACCGTGTGACCTTCAGTTCCGAGCACCCTGCCAGCAATTGGCGCCAGAATCTCGGCAGGGAGAGAGTCTTGGAAGAGTCTGGGATCGGGGTTTTGGTTTGGACCAGTCTTCAAAAAAAATATCTTTACCCAAAAACAAACAAGACATGGGAAGGAGAAAAATGCAGTAATTCATGTTCTTCTCTGAAATGACACCAATGCAAGCGTAACAAGCAGCCACAAAATATAACTCCGCATAAGGCTAGTGCGCTGTACCTTTCCCACGGAAAATAGAGCAACACTCTATTTTTTTATTTTTTTATTTTCCCTGTCTATTTCAAGCAATTCACCTAGTAGGACTTTTTTTCACCAAGTTTTGATATTTTTAGCAATTTTGCATTCATGTCCACGGAAATTAGACCACAGGAGCTAGGCGTGTACCTAGGTCGAATGCGGGAAATGAGATGCACAAATGAAGGCTGTTTGGATGAAAAGGCACTGGTGATGCTCATTCGAGAGCTCAGCATGGGTGTGACGCTTCACAGTTGGGATACATATTACCGGAATGATGCTGCTGCCTTCCAGCTAGCAGTCATGTTCAGCCACAAACTGAGAGTTGATTCACGAGAAGGGAAAGTTTCTGTGATCATTGCTTCACCAAAATACATTTTCCATAAACGTCCATTCTGGCTGGCTTATTGGGAAATTTGGAAATTTCCCGAAAGACTGGTGTCTGAGAAAGACCAGAAGCAGGGCCGGATTGGCAGTACGGGAGACAGTAAGAACCCCGGTGGGCTCAAGATTGCAGGCTGATTTTGGGGCAGGATATCCAGAAGCACCCAAAACCCATTACAATTTGAAGGCAGATTTGAAGGGGAGGCATACAATGTTCTTACAGGTGCAGAAAACATGTCAGTTGAAGAGAAATATGGCTCTGAGGCAAACGCCAAAGAATTACAACATTTCATGGGTAGTTCTGTCTATAACAAATGTGGCTTTCAAGCCATCATGTTTGGGAAATTTGTACTGTAAAATTAATTGTGTATCTCTGTGTTTTAATAGACATGCCGCCAAACACTCATGGAGAGGAGTCAGGCTTACTCAGCAGGTTCACACAAAAGTAAAACCTGGTATCTTACCAGAGCTATTTTAATTACTAATCAAGGTCACAGCAGAAGTATTGGGTCAGAGTTATTTCCACCCTTCTGTTCCTAATTAGAACCACTTCTGATTTCGGCAATCACTCCATACTCCTGTATGAAGTGATTGAGTAAATCAAAAATATAGGCACTTATTTAGAGTCTGGTGGAGGGGGTACTTTGTCATAAAATTGGCAAATGTCCCATCCACTGTATTACAAGTGCGGAGTCTAGGGTACATAGAAATCAGAAAACAGGATATGTTCCATGTTTTGATGGCGAATCCTGTCTGCCAAACTCTAAATGAAATTCATAGGAGCATCAGCCCTGACTTGTTGAACTGGCAGCTAATTCACTTGATAGGAGGCACCATTTATGCTTTTCATTGCATAAGCAACTTGATTCAATTTATGTCTTGTCATAGTTCTAATAATTACAGAACAAAGCTGATTGTATGGCTCAGCAAACCCCAAGTGATTTCTTCGTAAATTGGGGTCCCTCCCGTTGAGTATTAGAAAACCACCATGCAGTGGGCTTTCGCTGCCTCCTCCAATTACAGGTCCATGTTCTCTTTTCCAATATTTCCTTATCTCCTGCTCTCAGGCCAAAATCAAGTCAATAGAGTCGGCTCTCGAACTGCATCAGTGGGACAGAGGTTGGTAGGCCTCCACCCTCATAAGATCCGCCTGGTTAACAAACAAGTAATTTGAAAGTAGCAGAACAAGTAGTAGGTTCTCAATAAATCACTCTGGCCCCAGTGGGAGAAGAGGTGGCAGCTGCAATGGAGATGCCATATAGGTCCCTTTTAACAGACAGTAACACAAGGAAGAGATTCTCTTCTAGCAGGAGGTACCATGATTTTACAAAGAAATCAGCCATTATTCTCCTTCACTAGAAAAAAACGTGTTTTCCTAAAAGGAACAGAGATGACCGATTATCATATGGCTTCTTTGGTTCTGGCCAATATTGGAAAACCTAGGAGGCATCCTTCAGTGCCCCAAAAAAGCACAAGAGTTGATGGGAACAATGATTCCCAGGCTTTCTCTAATTGATGCAGGTATTCTACCAATCAGATGTAGACTTCAGCAGTACCGCTGACCAATTGTTGCCTAGCCCTATTTGTATGTCCTTTTTTTGGTTTCATCAGAAACCTTTGCTTTGGGCATTTCCTTGGATTCTTTAGACTGTAGCGGTTACGTGAAAAATCCAGAATATTAATATTTTACCTCTTGGAGAAATACCATCTAGTCCTCTGGTTGCAATAGAACCCTTGAAATATGGCATCAAAAGCCTCATTCAAAATGGCCGAGAATTGCACTAGTTTTGCAGTAAACAAAAAACTTAAGTTATATAGCATTTGGCATATTCTTCATAGCGTTTAATTATCACATAATTAAAGCGCTACTTACTACACTACAAATACATCAGTACTGCATCACAACCCGGAAATAATTCACACGTATATCACCAGCAAAAACTTGTTAGTAACTCTGTAAAATAAATAAATATAAATTGCAAAACAGCCTTGAAATTGACTACTGTCAAAAGAGGCAACCAGTGAAGGGGTTGAAGGACAGGGATGTCCTGTTCCAAAGAGAGCATCTTAGTCAGAAATCCTGGTGAAGAGTCCTGAGCTTGTGGCAGTCTTCCAAATGCACAGGAGTCTGATTAGATGTTATTAAATTGTACGCTGAAATAAAAGCCCTGCTTTTTAACATTAAAGTACAATTTAATAATGATAACCCGTTACTAACTAAACAGTAGTAAATTATTAGTAAACTAGTAAACAACAAGCATTTGCAATATGATGGGTCTAGCATTTATGAAACTTTTGTAAATGCAAGACCTATTGCATTGCAAATGCTTGTTTGTAAAAGTGCCCATGCGGCGCTTTCACTTTAATGTCGGCCACACCCCTGCCCTTAGACGAGCCGCATCTAAGGAAAGGGATGCGGCCGCCATTAAAATGAACTTGCGGCATGGGGCGGTTATAAAAATCAAAGTTAATAAACAGTAAAAATAAAATTTGGGTGCTGCAAATAAACCAAAGGCACGGCTGCCACTGTATGAGCATGGCGTGCCGTGCTATGAAAAAAAAAATTAAAGCGATGGGGGAGAGCGTGTCCTGCCTGCAACAGCAAAAATAACAGTTGATGGACAGAATGCTGAACAATGTCATGCATTCACCCCAGTACAGAGATCTGGGCCTAAATCCATAATTTTTTTGCTCCCCATGCCAACAGCAGGCAGGAGAAAAACATTTAAGCAAATAGTGCTCGGAGGCTGTAGTTAAAGCCTACTGAGTAACAACACATGTAACGGGGGTGTCCTCATGGGAGGTTACAAAATGAGACAAGGCGGTACTAAGTAGAGACTACTAAGCCTATTGACCAATGCAAAGCCACAGTTTCCTAAGGACAATGACACAAGCCAATGAAAAATATGGGCGGAGAGTGGGTGGAGCTTCAAGTCCATCCCTGAATGCAACATGCCTCGGAAAGCAGTGCATGCGCTGCCCAGACTCGACCAAAAAATGAATTATCTGAAAGAGTATAAGTATATGGGTTTGCAATAATGGCCTAGGCAAAATATTAACTACGCTAGTGTAATTTGCATAATTTTGGGTATTTTGTGTTATGTTTTGTATGCAAAATTACTGACCATTAGGCCACATTGCGTAATTACATGCCATTTGTGGTAAAGATTTACCACAAATGCGTCATTTATGGTAAAACTTTACCGCGAATGGACGCGTACAACAGAACTCAAGTGGCTGTTATTCACTGTGCTTTTGTATTTTGCATTGTATCACAAATTGACATGAGGACGCATTTCAAGTTAAAATATAATGCTAAATAACGGATTTCCTATGGAATCACTACTTGATGCAGAAATACGACGATATGGTGCCCACTCTTGAGATTTCCTTGGGGTACATCTGGGCTGTACTGCACGATATTGTCATTGATGACTTGTGGGGCATGGGGTGGGAAATGGTGTTGATATGCGCATATCATAATAGATTCACTGTGTTCAGACATTTGATTTATGATGTCTTTTCTGTAACAGTGGGCCATGTTGTTTCGGATATTACAAGAGAAAACTCAACAAAGTTTGTTGTGAAAAAAAATTACAGAGTTGTATTTCACGTATTTATGCGTAATTTCACATCATTTTTCCAAAATTTCATGTAATTGCATAAAAGCAAATTACACGAATTTCGCCTCAGCCCCCGGTGTGCTTGTTGGTCTTTCTTGTTTTTAGGTTTGATTTCTTTTTGTCAGTGAAAACCCTCTATTGCATGCATCGGAAATAGTATAAAATATGTACCAATCTAGGTAAAATGTTCTACATATTGTGTCCGTGCATCAGGTTATATCTTTGTAGTCACCGTGCTGTCGACCTAACTCTAGCTAGTCGCACCATCACTTTGCTTGCAGCTTACCCTCTCATTCGACCGCTCTCTCTTACCCTTCGTGATGATTTGTACAACTCTCACAGCTCTTTACTTTCCTTTGTGGTTTATAGCTTGATATAAACTCATTATTTTGTTGTCCAAAATAGTGAGGGGGTAATTCAAATGGACATTCACTGGTTATGAGCAGCTTACATTTCCCTAGAAAGGTTGCAGCCAAAATGCATGTCACCCATAAGTAATCATTTAGGATTAACATGCTGGTACCTCGGGAGAATTTGTATTAATCTCCAATAAAAAAAATGTAATTCAAACATAGAGTTGTCGTTTTTCGCTTTTGAAGTGTGTTTTTTCTCAGTTGACTAAAAAAAGCCTTCTTTTTTGCGAATGCTAGAGATTTTTCACTTCCCATCAATTGCAATTGCAAACAGCCACTTCCTCACAAATTGTGGGCTTCGCCACAGCCCACAAATCGGATTAAAATAACACAAAGCATAACTTTTTCTATCCTACCATCACTTTATTTTTGGAATTTACCAAAAATCAAGCCTCAAGCTGATTCATCTGCAGTTCGTACACAGGGTCGCAGAGATTTGTTCCTTGTATGTGGTGGACAAAAATAAATTAAAATTGTGAGGCAAGAGGAGTAAGCGGAAAATGTACCAAAAGGGTGGTTAATGACACTTGGTGACCTTGGTGTCTATGTTGTAATGTGTGATAGTTGGGTAATAAGAGTAATGCTGTGGGCAGTCTGGGTCAGGGTTTGTAATGTTACGGTAAGTAATGTACTTGGCAGGCTAGATGAGCTATTCCTCATTTCTACCACCACTTTCTGTACTTCCATTGTTGAGTTTGTGTGTGAAAAACATGAACTATATTCACTTCCTGTCTGTCCCCTTATAAATTCCAATCTTTTCTGGACATTACCTCCCAAACCTGGCCCAGACCAAGGATATTTGTCTTTTGTAGTAGGGAAAAACTTACAAATGTATCAAGTATTAAAAGGTGGCCTGTCTTCTAATGACAAATTATGAAGTGTGTCTTTGGGAGCAAAAGATATAGCAGAGCATAAATGGACCTTGTAAATGTCATCTCTGGCATAGACTACGAAAAAAGCGAATGAGGTAGTGGGTAGAGGAATCAACTAAATCAAGACTGGGTACTATTACCCTGGGTTGATATACATAGGGCCCGATTACGATGTGGTCAGGAAGGCCATCCCAGAGCCGTCTGGAGTCAAACCTTCCAACCAACTCGTACTGGGATCCGGTTTTACCAAACGACGCAGTACGATGCCCAAAACCCTTTACTTACCGAACGACTCGGTGGGATTTAACATGCATTGCATCATGATCGTCGTTCGGGCAGCTCACTGTCGGGTCATTCGGAAAGCAATCCGGAACCGATTCGGTAGGAATGCTTTCCTAATGAGATCGTAATTGGCGCATAGTTGGGAATAGGAGCAGAATAGAAGAACAAACTTTGCCAAATCCAGTAGGTCTTGTCCATTACACAGACCATCTTTGCCAACGCTTGTTGTTTCTCTGAGGTCCTTGCGCTTGGAAGCACGGTCGCCACCTTGGAATGATTTTCTGAAAGAAAAGAAAAATAATTCCAAGATGGGAGCCTTGCATGAGCAGGCATGTGCAGCAGCCATCTTAGAACGATTTTATCTCTTGCTGTTAGCAGAACCATTCAAGATGGCACCAAACAAATGTGCTCCCATTAGAAGATGCATAGAAAACGTAATGTATCATTTCATTAATTAAACATGTATAATAATTGTATTATATCAGGCAGGTTGGCAAAATCACAACATTTGCAGAAGTGTTGTGCTCATTACCTCAAAACAATATGTGTGGCAAGCACGTATAGAGGCAGCAGAGGAGTTGAAGGGATAGCCAAAAATTGTCTGAGAATGTGTCCACAATGACAAATTGTGACACCGTGGGATGTGCTAGAGGGCTGCTTGTGTAGTAGCCAAAAGGAAGGCTGAAAGTAGAGCTGCATCTTTGGTAGATAGTAGATCATGGGCCAGATGTAAGACCATTTTATTTGGCGCCTCGCAATTTGCGACTAATTGCGAGGCGCAAATTGCGAGGCCCAAAATAAAATGTACAACAGTGTGTTTAACACTGTTTGCGATTCCCAATGGGGTCGCAGAATTGCGAGGCCCATTAATATTAATGAGCCTCTCGCAATTTGCGAGCCCATAGGGAATGACAGGCCCTCCCAGGGATGGTGGCCTGCTGGGCTCAGCAGACCACCATGTCTGGGACTGCTTTTAAATAAAGCAGTTTTTTTTTCAAATGCAGCCCGTTTTCCTTAAAAGAAAACGGGAATCATTTAAAAAAGAAACATTTTTGTTTCATTGTTTAAGGGCAGGCAGTGGTCCCTGGAACCACTGCCTGCCCTTAAAAATATTTTCGCATGCATTTGCAAAGGGGAAGGGGAAGGGGAAGAGATGTGTAGGATTTTAAATGATGGCAGACTAACATCTGAATTGCTTCTTCAATGTGATAGGACGTTGGGACCTAGACTAGAGCCAGGTGTCATGCATAGCTATCTAATCGCTACATTAATTTGTTGCACATTCAGCAACTTGTGGCCTTTTAGCACATTCCATTCTGGGACCTGTCATTTTGATTTAATAATCATTCGTATGATCTGAAAATCCCAGCATGCAAATTGTGGTTTGTCTAAGAAGCTGTGAATAGCTGAAAGTATTGCACTTGACATTGGGTTCTCAGCAGCTAATTAGACCAGTTTGTCCTCAGTGCCCTGTTCCCCCTTGCAGACTTCAGCTCTTACGTGTGCAAAAATGGCTGGTTCCTGATAGAGGTTGGGAGTGAGGGCACAGTTTGTGGAAACATTGAGCTGCGAGGAGGTTGTTTCATGCATGGAGCCAGGGCAGTATGCTAGTATGCAAAAGGAAGTCTTACTAAGATGGGATCTACTGAGGTAGAGTAGAGCGGAAGAGGAATGCTCTTGTGGTGTAGATGCACAGGACATCTCAGCGAGATGGAGATAAGGTGCATCTCTAATACACGCGAAGGTGTGTGTCAGATGTTTGGGGATGCAACACTCCCCACAATCCGACCTTGTTTCGAACAAGGCCCACTGTTACGTCTCACCCAACTATGCACACCTGTGCACCACCAGAAATCCACATCCGCACATTGTCAGAGTAAGGCACACATGCCTCACCAATCTTTATACAACCTCACACATCATAGGAGACCCATACACTGCTTTAATCTCCACACATACACACCACATACACTCATATAGATCAGACACATACCCATACTTTCATACATGTACCAACATCAGATCAGGCACAATTAGCAACATCAGTTATGGACACTGAGCCCAGATCAATACATGATGCATTGTGTGCACTTTTACTATTATAAGATATTGTCACTCACCCACTCAATTCGTCGGCAGTGGATGAGAGAGGCAGGAAGCAACATACGGGAGAGAGCCATGGCACACTTGTCCAGGAAGTCCAGGCTTGGTTCAGCTGTCCGGGGGGATTGCACTGAGTAAGTGGGTTCTCCATATTAGGCTCACAGTCAGAGAAACTAAGTGTACAACCTCTAGGCTCCAAGAGTAACACAAAAAGATCAAGAGTAACCTGGAGTCATCAGGGCGCTAAGGACAGGCTCCCAAAGGAGTGTTATCAAGAAATGCTAGCATCTTTGCATTCAAGCATCACCATGGCATGTGCCATACAGAAGCCAGGCTGTACGGCACACTAACCTTACACCACCCAGTAGCTATACTAACCAATATAATGCTGGAGCAATAAAGGTGGCACACCCAGATGGCAAGAGATGTCACCCACAGACCACACAACAAATAGCGTGCCACTGCATTGAATGCTTGGGCTTGGGTGAGGGAACTGGAAGACTAAGAGAGGCAGTTTCTTACCCAGGAGGGAGGTTTTCAATGGACCTTTATGGCCCCACCTACGAGAAAGAGTAAAAGTGTCCCAGTCACCTGAACGTTGTGAAATGTCTACAAGACTGAGTCATTCAAGGGGCATTGAAAGCCTTTTTCAATTGTCATTTTGCTTCCTACTTAGGAAAAGAACAAAGTCCTCAGATCTGTTTTGTTAAAAAGTTAGGGTCCTGAGCTCTGTTACATTAGGCGGCATGCTTCATTGTCAGGATCTCTCCTCACTGCCAACTAAACTTGTTTCTTGGTGGGCTCACCATGAGCTGTTATGTATGTGTGAGTCCCTTGCCATCTATTATTCCGTGGTTGTATTTGTTGATGCATGGGGGTCCCTCAGTATGGTATTCTTGTATAAAGTGGTGAAATACTTTATTCAAAACCCACTCACACAAGATTGAAAGCGAAGCTTTGGAAGGGGTTGGGGTTTTCTGTTGCATCAACGTCACTATGATTCTGCCCTTTTTTGCTGCCTTATCTGTCACCGCCATTGTTCAGGATCAGAAATAGACATTAGTTCTAGTTTTCTCCTTTTTCCCTAATCTTAATGTTGAGGAGATAAGAAGTAAAAAAAAACTGAAAAAATAAAGATGTGCCACTGGAACCCAGTGGCTCCTATTTCTACAAATTAAACATTTGTCTGGATATCAATCAGGGGTGTCTATTTTAGGAACGTCTGTTACAGGACATGAAGCCAGACGAAGGAACAGGAATTGATGAGGGCTAATAGCCATGTTTATTTTCTGTGGTTGCCACTCCTTACACTTATACTTCATATACCAGCCACCTCATTAGCAAATAAGACGAAAGGTGAGACAAGAAATCAGCCATTTGATGTAATTGGTGGATTGTGGGAATGGTCAAGGGGTCTGGATGTGACTTCTGCTCCTCCTAGCATTTAAGAGGTACATTGGCATCCGTGCCTGTCCTGGGAGCCCTTTAAGCAAGAATGAAACGCAGGTCTACTTTTTATTAACAGCTTAACAAGATATTCTTTAAAACAGTAAATAAGGCACTGAGACTGAAATTGGTTTATTCATATATTTAAATTGTTTAGGTCTTGCCTACAGACAGCATTCACTTTTGTTGACAAAATACCTCATGTGGACAATGCCAATATTTACAGTGGGCTTTGGGTCAGCCCATTGCTTATTATTGGTTGGCTTTCTTGTAAACCTCATTTGTTTGCTTCTTATGTGTGGACTTCCTTCCTCTTCTTGTGTTTGTTCCTCCCCTGGAACATAACTTCTGTACCATCATTTTGATTGGATGACTTTTATCCTTTGACGGCTTACATTCAGGGAACTACTTTTTCTTTTGCTTTCAGCACTGCATGCAATTTAAGCTACCCCTAACTTCTCAGTTTGCTCCCTGTTCTCTGTTGCGCTCACCAATCTGCAACATTTACTGTTCCCATCTGCATCCGTGTTCCAGCATTGGTCCCCTTCCCCGTCACAGCCTTTTAAAAAAACACTTTATAACCAAGTTTTTTTCGTTTTTTAAGGTGGCATTATCCAACATTACAGGCAGAAAAAGCTGAGCATTTGGAGTAAAAACTGTACAAACAAGCATCTGCAATGCAATAGGTCTCGCATTTACGCAAGTTTGAGCTATTGACATTGTAAATGACAATGCCTTTTATTTATGTTTCGGTTTTTAAAACATAAATAAAAGGCATTGTCATTTACAATGCCAATAGCTTAAACTCTGGCAAATGCGAGACCTATTGCATGCAGATGCTTGTTTTAAAGTATGACTGTGGTGGGTGGGTTGCAAACAGAAGGTAGCAGAAGGAACACAGACGGGGAGGGTGTGAGGAAGCAAAACTGAGGGTGCAGCTGTGGGGAAGCAAAAATGACCTGACCTCACTCCAACGTGCTTCGTGCATAATGCAACAAAATCAAGGCCTCACCGTCAGTGATGACCTAGTGACAGAGATTCTTAGGACACCTTGACTTTTGGACCCAGATGGCGCAGCAGCCTCAAGCAGTAATGTGAGCGACTGGAACTCTTTCATTTCCATGAAAAAACAATTGATGAAGATCATCATGCATGGTGCAATCAAGACAGAATACCTCCGAGCTAATATAGCTCCCAATGGCCAAATTGTAGCCAATTTCTAGAAGATGCCAAATTCAAAGAGGAATGGTCCCTAGTTGCGTGGAAATGCACTAGGGACTGGCTGGTTTTAATAATCAAAACAGCCAAACGTTTGGCAGATGATCTGATAATTAAGATCACCATAGCAGAAGCATCATTAAAAGCTAGCATTACGATCGCATCTTTTAAAACAAGATTGGCAGAAACAAACAATGAAATATCCGAAAACAAGGAATACCTGATGAAACAGAAAGTGACCAAACTCCAGAAAGATATAACTAAATTCAGTAAAGAAAAAGTGTATCCATATCTAAGAGAAGACTACCATCCCTCATATGAAGACAATTCTTTTGAGGCGAGCCAGTCATCAAGAAAGAGGAATTCCTCCAATACTAGCAACTTAAGCTCAGAGAGCTGGGGTACACTGCACAACAGAAGAGAACTACCTCCACCGATGTATGGATTTGGGATGCCGCCTTTCCAGGGGCCTCCGATGTGGCAATACCCAGGTTTCCCACATGGCCCTCAGCAGCCCTTCGCTCCCTTTCACCAACCTTTTTTAGGCAGAGTCTGGGGCAGAGGGAGAGGAAGAAGGGGTGGGCAACATCAATAAAAACAGGTCCAATGGCAGGACCAGCCACAGCTTCAACATATGGAGCTCAGGAGCCACACAGGGAAGAAAAACTGATAGTCAATCTTTCCACCAGAACTATTAGCAACGTCGAAAAGAAGGTTCTGTGCAGAGGACTGGGTTTTGTTCCTACACCCAAGCAAGACCAGTTTAGAACAAATTGTGAATTGCACAATTTTTTTCGAAAAATAAGACTACAGGCATTCTTTGCAGGGAAACCTGAGACGCCAACAGTTGACTCAGGTTTACGGAAGCCCTCGACCTTCACTCTCAACTCCAGTATGGTACCAACAGAGGTTCTCACTTTGGAAAAAGCTGTACTAAAAGAAATAAACAGCAATAAGACCTGCAGAGCCTTTCAAAATGTCTCCAAGCTAGAGAATGAGGTTATTCGTACTTTGGCCAATGACACCTCGATCGTAATCAAAGAGGCTGACAAAGGGGGTGCAATAGTTATCATGTCATCAGCTGACTATGGGAACGAGTGTCTTCGCCAACTACAAGACACTCGGTACTACAGACCGTTACTGGAGGACCCTACTCCCCGCCTAACACCACACATCAAGATCACAGTTACAGCAGTCTTGAACCAGGGATGGGTCACTAAACACGAGGCAGATTTCCTTACTAATGAAAACCCTAGGCTACCCTATTGCTACACCCTTCCAAAAATACATAAAGGGACTCGACCACCACCAGGGAAGCCCATAGTGTCCGGAATAGGGTCCCTCCTGGAACCTCTTTCCAAATTCTGTGATCATTTTCTCAAACCTCTGGTAAAAGAAACCCCCTCTTTTATCCAAAACACAAGTGACGTTCTGAATCTCATTGAAGCAAAGAACACTGAGGGCCTCCAAATGGATTGCATCGTCACCCTTGATGTAGAGGCATTGTATACAAATATCCCCCAACAAGCGACTCTGAAAGTCATACAAGAAATTTTAAGACCAAGGCACTGGTTGTCTCCAACTCCTGTCAGTTTCATAATGGAATGTGCAGCCACAGCTCTCACTGAAAATTTCTTCCAATTTGAAGACCCCCTCTTCCACCAGATACAGGGGACTTCAATGGGCAGTACCTTCACCCCTAGTCTGGCATGCCTGTACATGTCAGATTTTGAGGCTAAACATATTCTATCAAACACCAACCCCTACAAGGAAATATAACTTTATGGCATCGATACATCGATGACATTCTAATTTTCTGGAAGGGAGGAAAATGAGGGTCCTCCAATTTGTTGATTGGGTAAATGATCTCAACCCCTATTGAAAATTCACTGCTAATACCTCAGACAAAGAGCTACCATTTCTGGACCTAATGGATAGTCTGTCATCTGACAAACTGCATACAAAAACCTTTAAAAACCCAAGCGACAATCACAGTTCCCTACTGTACAGCAGTTACCATCCAAAAGCCCTCCGGGAGAACCTACCCTATAGCCAGTTTTTGTGCATCCGACGTAATTGCAGTAGCCTAAGTGACTTTGCGAGCCAATCCAATGATTTAGCAGAACACCTAGCCAGACGCGATTACCCCTTAAGGAATATAAGGACATCACAAAAAAGAGCACGGAATAACAACAGAGAATCGCTCTTAGAAGTACAGACAAAACCTGAAACCAATGATCTGACTTGGGTCACCACCTACACCCCGGATTCCAATTTGATCAAAAGGGTAGTAAAAAAGCACTGGAAAATCCTACAAATGGACGAACTAACATTTAGCCCTCCGAGATTTGCCTTTAAAAGAACCGCCAACCTCAAAGATTTGTTGGTAAATACAAGACCCAAAAGAAAGGGGACCCTTCAACAAAAACCACTGTGGGACCTACCCCCTGTAGTAGGACACTACCCTTGCAGCCAGTGTACTAATTGCCCCCTGACTAGTGCAACAAAATCCATAGTACTAACGTGGAAACAGCTTAAACACACTAACTGCAACACACGCAACTGTGTTTATCTAATTACCTGTCCCTGCCAACTTAAGTATGTAGGCATGACTACATGAGCCGTTAGGATCAGAATAACAGAGCACCGAAGCAACATCAGGTGCAAAAAGACTAACACAAAAATGTGTGCCCATTACACAACAATGGGCCACACAGTAACTGATCTACATTGGACCATCCTTGAGTCCCACCAACAAATACAAAAAGAAGCCCTTTTCAGAAAAGAGAAAAATTGGATCTTTAGGCTCTTGTCCCATATTACAGGATTAAACGATGATATCCCTTTGGTGAGCTAAATGGTTAACAGTTTACTATAACCGTAGGACACCATGGAAGTCAAGCTCAATAGTGTCCTACAATCCTTTCAACCCCTCCTGGCTGGGAGCTCAAAGTACACCATATATACTGTTATAAATTAAGATCCACACTGAACGCCCGTCAAGTTTCCTATAGAATCCTTATATGGGCTCCATCCTACAATAATGCATATACCAATCCAGACATACTGTATATGTTGCCCACACATCAGAATTGTGGTTTACCATCAATTGCAAAGGGGGACGCACAACCACCAGCCTTAATATCAAATACACACGTCCATCGAGCAACCAAGTACTTCACCAGATTAGGCACCAACACTCCAAAGTAACCAGGCACTGCCCCATGTATAATTGCGACTCGCGACCTTTCCAATATGGCTGCCCGAGTTAACGCTCTAGTCTTTTCTAAAAATAACCTCAGACAGGAAATACGTTTAATTAGCCTACCTCCGGCAAGTCTCAGTACGGGAGACAGGTAAGAATTTGTTTATTTTTAGCCACAACCTGCCATCGCTTACTCTTTTCTACACACAGGTCGTGAGTGAGCGACGCGCTCTGGTTCCATTCCCGTCAGCCTTAGACCTAACTAATGTGGGGTTAGTGCTTAATACATATTCCATGAGAACAAAACACGGCTTTACTCACACAAATGGTTCCGCAATCTGAAATTACCCGATTTAAATTTGAAGACCAGGCACTGATGATAAGATATGTTTGTGTTCTTGTGTTTCCTTGTCCGTCTATTTTATTGATTGTAACGAATTCAGATTCGACTGCAATGACCACATATATAAAATATCCACATAACTCGGGCAACACGCATGACTGTAGTCAACCACATAGCAGCTAAAACGCAAAAATACTTAATTAAGAAAACAACACATGGATGAGTAACTTGAGCACGATCCACCAGCTGTCAATGCGGTTTTAAAAAGCACGCAATTTTGTTTGTGTGTCCGTAGAATTCCTCGCTGTCACGTATTTTAGTTTATTTCAATGCCGTTTTGCCTTACTCCACCCTATTGCTTTTTTTCAGGTCTCACAACGATACAAGGTAAAAGCAAACCTTGTACGACTGAGCACGGCTGGTAACTTGATCAGTCAGTTAATTTGGAAGCACCAGCCTTGCAGTAGTGTAAGACAATTGAAAAAGTTTTCTCTGATCACTCCTGACGAATTGCCGATAGACCCCATAAGGGCTGAATATGGCAAGAAATAGGTTGATAAAGATTTATAGCCCACATGCTCTATAGGACCATTATCTCCAATTAGGGCTACACTGTTTTTACTTAGGTTAGCGAGCCTCACGAATAAAGGTTTAGTAAACAGGGCTTCCCTAAACCTATTCTAAATCACTTCTATCACTCTACTACACTACTCACCACAGCCCACATACCCTGACTCACCTTACGGCTTTATCCAAAAGAACTCCACTAAAGAGCCCCTTCGCGGGTGCCCGTCGGGCATTGCGGCGCCAGACCGACGAGGAGCATGCCCAAATGATGAAGCATGACACCTCTCGGGGTGTGTGAGGGCACTTCCTCCATTGGGAGGTTGGTCCACAGACCTGACTATCACTATCTGTCCTTAGGAACTGCACACCTGTATATTTAAACTAGTGTTGTTAGAGAGTACGTGTGCTGGACCTACTAAAAAAGCTCCCGGTTCCTCTCTTTTTTGAGGAGCAAAAATGACGGCACGGTGGGGGAAGGGGCACGGAGGGCATAGGGAACGCAACGATAGACAGAGCAATGTGGCGAGCAGGGGGAGAAAAGCAAAGGAGCAAGAGCAAAGTTAAGCTGGGGGTGAAAGCACACCCTTTACAGGTAATCTGAGCCGAGGAGCAAAGGGCAGCAAGCTGCCACTTTGGAACTGGAGAACTGCTCAGTAAAGCACTCCAATACCTTCCGGTCGGGTTCGTGCTTGTGGTTGCGGGACAGAGTGTCCACAGAGACATTTGCAGCCAAAGAGTTTCTTTTTTTGGATCCATTTCACAGAGTAACAAATTGAGAAACGAGGGTAAGAGTCCTTTGTTGAAGTCATGGTTTTTAGCAAGTGAGCGGAGGAGCAAACCTAAAGCATATTCATGTTTAACATAGATGTTTGTTAAAAAAATAAACATGCCAGATCTAGTGGAATTTACATCACGCACCTTTGACCTCCCAAAAGGCATCGCTGAGTTGCCCTCTTCTATTTCCCATGGCCCCTGAAGAGCTCACCGTTTGCTACTAGTTAAACAAGCCGGTGGTCACAACTGCATGAGAGACCCTTCTGTCCTCCTGCAGTAAGAGAAACTCTTTAAAGAAAATAGTGCTTACAGACTAAAGAAGACGTACCGTGTAACAACGGAAGTAAAAGGGCCAGTCCTCATGTCAGGTTACACATAAAGACAAGGCGGTACTAAGGAGGGACTAACAAGCCTAATAACGAATCAGAAGCCAGCATTTACGAAGGACAATGACAGAAGCCAATGACAAATATGGGCGGAGAGTCGGCGGGGCTTCACGTACATACGCCAATATAGTATGGCTCGCAGAGCAGGGCATGCGCTGCCCAGGCTCGACCTAAAAACTACCCCACCAAGAATCAATCTGTTCATAAGGACAAATCATGATAGGACCACCACTTCCCCCACACTTTATCATGTTTCTGGGGGCACCCCCCGTGCCTCATAGATCATTTTTTCCTGCTGTGCGCAGTAGTTGACTCCTGTTCGCCACAGCTGCAGCGAGGAGGGGGGTGAAGGTTGCTTCCACAGGCGGGCCACATCTAGCTTGGCTATAAGACCAATCAGATCACGGACCTCCCAATTCCTCCACAAGTCCCAGCAATGCAGCTTGGGGACACAAATCAACTGGACACCCCAGTACCTCCGTGAGATCCCATTCCACCCCCTCCACAAGGATCTAAGTACCGGACAATCCCAGGCCATGTGGAAAAAATCAGTGGCAGGGAGTGTGCAGCGTGCACACGTAACTTGGCCGGTCAGGAACATCCGTTGTATGCGACAAGGGAATAGGTAGGTCATGTGTAGATAGTTCACCTGTATCATATGCAAGGGTGCAGCTATTGCTAACTCCCTGGATGCCACGCGCACCTCCCTCTAGTCATCATCATCAAGCTCATCCACCCAGCCCTCCCACTTCCGCCGTAAGGAAGGAAAGCCGTCTGGGGCGTTGATAATCAGGGAGCAGTAGATATGAGAGATACCCCTTTCCCCAGGCGCCCCATCAGGAGTTTGGCCTCGAGCGGGCTGTATTCAGGGAGCTGAGTGTGCAGGGCAATATGGGACTTCAGGGCGTGTCTCAGTTGGAGGAAGTGAAAGAACTTGGTGTTGGCCAAGGCATAGTGAATCTTTAAGTCCTGGGAGGACAGCAGGCACCCTTATACATATCTCCCAGACATGTGATTCCTATGCGGTCCCACTGATGGAAGCCCTCTAACCTCGAGAGCTGTTTAAGCCCTGTACCCTGCCATGGGGGGGGGGTCAGTTTAGACAGCCGACGGTCCCATTGTTTAAAGCGCAATGCCACTCTCCAACAGTGCATCGTTACTCGGGTGCGTGAGGGCAAGTGCCCTCCATACAGTTGGCAAAGGAGCCCCTCGAACTCCAGCAAATGAAGTTCCAGGTAGTAGGCAGGTTCCTCCCAGCCTCTAGTAAACCAGTTAGTGATAGCAACTAATTGGCTGGCAGGTAGTACAGATAGATATCCCAGACCCCCATCAAAGGGTGAATTCCATGCCTAATTGAAAGCCACCCTGTGGCGTTTCCCAGCCCAAATGAAGGCAGTGAGTTTGGAAGTCAGAAATCGGAACCACCCCTCTGATATGGGATATGGGAAATTTGAGAGGACATATAGATATCCGGGGAGGCACATCATCTCGAAGAGCGCACTATGCCCCATGGGTTAGAGTGGGAGACTGTTCCAGTGGCACAGGTCTCTATCAAGGGTCAGGCACAGGTTTAGAAAGTTAAGGGTCCAGGTCAGGTCTGGGAGGTGAGATATGTGAATCCCTAAGTATTTAAAAGTGTTCCACCATAGGGGGATGTCTGGACTCCAGCCGTGTCCCTCAGCAGTGCCCTTAACCTCTACCAAGACCAGGCGTGGCCGGTACATGTAAGAGCGGTGGGGCGGGCTGGGGGGAGGTCGACAGATGACGGAATAGGGAAATATGGGAATAGGGACCCTTCCGATCCGAAGCCTCCGAGATCATCTGCGGCGTACCCCAGGGATCGTCCCTCAGCCCAACACTGTTCAACATCTACATGGCCCCGCTCGCACGCATCGCCAGACAACACGACCTCAACATCATCTCCTACGCCGACGACACTCAACTGATCCTCTCCCTCACCAAGGACCCCCTCGCCGCCAAAGCCAAACTCCATGAAGGAATGAAGGCCATCGCCGATTGGATGAAGATCAGCCGACTAAAGCTGAACACGGACAAAACGGAGGTCCTCATCCTCGGCTCCAACACCTCAGCCTGGGATGACTCCTGGTGGACAACGACGCTGGGAGCAGCCCCGACACCCACCGACCACGCACGCAACCTGGGAGTCATCCTCGACTCAACGCTCTCCATGACCAAGCAAGTCAACGCAGTCTCCTCCTCCTGCTTCAACACCCTCCGCATGCTTCGCAAGATCTACAGGTGGATCCCGACAGACACAAGAAGAACAGTCACCCAAGCCCTCGTCAGTAGCAGACTGGACTATGGGAACGCCTCTACGCGGGAGCCCCGGCCAAGCTCATCAAGCGACTGCAACGCATACAAAACGCCTCTGCACGACTGATCCTCGACGTACCACGCCACAGCCACATCACCCCCCACTTGAGGAACCTGCACTGGCTCCCCGTCGACAGGAGGATCACCTTCAAACTCCTCACCCACGCACACAAGGCACTCCACAAAACTGGCCCAGCCTACCTCAACAGACGGCTCTTCTTCTACGTCCCCAACCGCCAGCTCCGCTCCGCCGACCTCTCCCTCGCCACCGTCCCCCGCATTCGAAGAACAACCACCGGCGACAGATCCTTCTCACACCTCGCCGCCAAGACCTGGAACACCCTTCCACTAAGCCTACGAAAGACCCAAGACCTGCTGACCTTCAGGAGGCTACTCAAGACCTGGCTGTTCGACCAGTAGCAGCATCCCCCCCTTCCCTCTCCCCAGCGCCTTGAGACCCTCGCGGGTAAGTAGTGCGCTCTACAAATTCTTTGATTGATTTATTTATTTATTCACTTATAAAGCGCACAAATCACCCCATAAGGGTATCTCAGCGCTATAGGCACCTAAGTGAGCACAAGGAGACTAAGTTAGAAGAGTGAAGTTTTCAATAATTTCCTGAATCTCAGGTAGTCTGTACATTGTCGTAAATAGATGGGGAGATTATTCCAAAGGCGTGGGGCCAGATGATAGAAGGCCTTACCACCTTGACGAGACTTATAAATGCGTGGGACCATAATCAGGGCTTTGTCTCCTCAATGGAGAGTTCTAGAAGGCACATATTTAATGAATTTGTCATTAAGATAACTCAGGCCTAAACTGTATACGGCTTTATAAGCCATACAACAAATTTTAAAATTGATCCTCTTCCGAATGGGCAGCCAATGAAGTTCTTGCAGCAGAGGTAAGGAGGGTGTTCTAGAGGGGGCATTACTTACCAAACGAGCTGCAGTATTTTGGACAACCTGTAGTCTATTTATGTCTCTTTCATTGGCAGAAATCAGCAATGCGTTGCAGTAATCCAAGCGGCTAAGGATCAATGCCTGAATCAAGGTTTTTCTTGTGGAAAGTGGAAGAAAAGGGAAGACTCTTCTGAGCATGCTCAGATTATGGAAACATGCACCAATAGTGGAGGAAACGTGTTCTCTCAGATTGAGTTTTTGGTCCAATCGAACTCCCAGGTTTTTCACAACTTGTTTAGGACAAGGGGTGGGACCCAATTCCTCTGGCCACCAACTAGGCGACCACTTCACGGAAGCTTCACCAAATAGCATAATCTCCGATTTAGTTGCGTTCAGCTGGAGAAAATTCAATTTCATCCATTCTGCTATGGATTTCATGCCATCAGAAAAGGTGGTATGAATATTAAGGTTAGATTTGTCAAACGAAAGTAGAAGTTGGGTGTCATCAGCATATGATATGGGGATGAAACCCAAGTTTCTCAACAGACTCGCCAGGGGAGCAACATAAATGTTAAACAGAGTAGGGCTCAAACACGAGCCCTGTGGTACTCCCTTGGTCACCTTGGTGGTCTTAGAATGGTAAGGACCTAGGTTAATGGTCTGAGTTCTTTCAGCCAGAAAGTTAGTTAACCACTTCAGAGCTAATCCTGTAATGCCTATACCCCTCAGTCTACTGAGTAGAATTTGGTGGGATATGGTGTCAAATGCAGCGGATAGGTCAAGCAGCACCAAAAGTACCGCCTGACCTTTATCCAAAAGCATCCTAATGTTGTCTGTTACCGCCACCAGAGTTGTCTCGGTGCTGTATCTGGGGCGAAACCCTGATTGTGAAGAATCTAAGCTATTGGTGGATTCGATGAAATCGGAAAGGTGAGTGTTGATGTGTTTTTCTAACATTTTGGTATGCAGGGGAAGGAGAGAAATGGGTCGGTAGTTAGTTACATCTTCAGGTGAGAGTTTGGGTTTTTTTTTGATCGGGAGTATTTGAGCAGCTTTCCAATCAGGAGGAAGGACACCTTCCTTCAGAGAACTGTTGAGAATGCTACAAATAGGATTAGCAAGTTGTTTGGCCAAAGTGGAAATTACTTTGGCCGGTAATAAATCCAACGGAGACCCAGATTTAGCGCTCTTAAGAAGAGCTTCAGTACCTTCTATTGTAAGAGGTGGGAAGTATTCTAATGAACTGGTTAACAATGGGTAATGCTGGAGTTCTGTTCCCAAATTAGGTTGAGAGTTCAAGGTAGTAGTGATATTATTATGTATCATGTCTATTTTCTGAATGAAGTGATTAGCAATGTCATCGCACAGCGCCTGAGTAGGTACTGACGCCGTATCACAAGCCAAAGGATTAGTGAAAGTTTTTAGTATTTTGTGGAGGCATTTTTGAGTGCTTCCGGCTTGTTCGAGCGCGACTGCGATATGGGTCTTTCTTGCATTTTTTAGGTTGCGGTGGTACTGATTTAACGCCGCCTTAAATTTTTCTTTGTCTGAAATATTTTGATAGCGGCGCCAATGGCGTTCGAGTTTTTTACAAGCGCTTTTTTCTAGACGTAGGGCGGTCGAATACCACGGGGCCTGACTACGTTTTATACTAGTGATGCCTTTTTTCTGGGGAGCTATGCTATCTAACGTGGCAAGTAGTCTGGTGTTAAAAGAGGCTAAGCGTTTCTCCACATTGTCTGTATTTGCATAATGAGGTGGGCAAAATGTCCCTTCAAAAAGTTCTGGAGTAATTAAATTCCATTTTCTATAGCATTTGTTAAGATGGCATTTCGGAGCGGGGTGGGCCTTATGATTGTTAATGCGAAATTTGACCAATAAATGGTCCGACCAGGTCAGAGGAATTGTAGCAACATATGAAAGGTCAGAGGAGTTAGTTAAAATGATGTCCAACGTATGTCCTGCCTGGTGAGTCGCCTCTTTGTTAATGACAGTGAGGTTGAGTGCAGCGAGTTCGGCCAAGAAAGATGAAGTCTCTGGGTTATCTAGAATTTCACTATGTATGTTAAAATCACCAAGAAGAAGAAAATTTCTGGAGGAAATGACATGTGGGGCAATGAGTTCAATGATCTGAGATGTAACGTTAGTTAATGGCCCAGGTGGACGATAGACTATAGCTCCTTTCCAATTAACATTGTGGTGCAGATTCATACTGAAAACCAATATTTCCAGCTGATCGTTACTTGCTTGATCTAAAATGGTAATGTTAGTCGAGCTTTTATATACTATAGCGAGTCCCCCCCCTGTTCTAAGGGGTCTATCTAATTTTAAAATGTGGTAGCCCTCAGGTAGTGCAACTGCTATGTCAGGATTGGAGTGGGGTTTGGTCCATGTTTCTGTTAGAAACCCTACTTGGGGATTGTTAGAAGAGAGCAAGTCCCATATATTAGCCGCATGTTTGGGCAGTGACCTTACATTAGCCAAGATACAATTCCAATCATTGTTAGTGTTTTCTGTTGCCGAATGTCTGTTTTCTATGGGATGGGGAATTGAATTAGTGATCTGCTTGGATTCAAAAATAGATCTCATAGGGAGGGTATGAATACTTTGGTATTTACAGTTTGTGCAAGAAAAAGGTCCCCACACTTCCGTAGGAGCGGGGCAGGCACTGGTCAGAGACATATTATACCTATATTCATTTTTAATTGTCACCAGCTCCTTGCTCGTATAAGCAACAGCACCCCTTGCTATATCCACCTGAGCACGACCGGAACCGTCATGGATTTTGGCTCCTGGCGACGACCAGGCGCGGACGGGTGCAGACGGGCTTGCCTTAGGCGCGCCTTTGGCGCGCCAGCGGCGCGCCCGCTGCGCGCATCCGCTGCGCGTCTGACTAGGCATAGGTTAAATAGTAATGCCACTAGACTGCTAACCTCCCGTCGGTGATTGGGAGGAAGCAGATAATTCCCACTTCCGGTTTCGGGCACCTCCCTCCAGACAAACGGAACTCTCCGCGCTGGACCGGGGAAGCTACCGAGTGAGTAGCTGATTGAAACAGGTGAGTTAGACCAATTGTGGCAAGAAGCAAATTCCCTAAAAGCAACTTCTTTTAAAAACTAGTTAAAACATTTGAGCCCATTACCTGGCGCTCACTGATTACAATAGGGGGAAAATGTGCAAATAGGCAAGCATAAGTTGTGCAAATAGGCAGGCATAAGTTAAAAATCAGCGTGTAATACCGAGAGGAGCCCTTGACCAGGCGCTGCCTTCCCGTTCTAGCGAAGATCACCTATGTCAGCTTAAGCGCGTCCGCTGCGCGTCTGACTAGGCATAGGTTAAATAGTAATGCCACTAGACTGCTAACCTCCCGTCGGTGATTGGGAGGAAGCAGATAATTCCCACTTCCGGTTTCGGGCACCTCCCTCCAGACAAACGGAACTCTCCGCGCTGGACCGGGGAGGCTACCGAGTGAGTAGCTGATTGAAACAGGTGAGTTAGACCAATTGTGGCAAGAAGCAAATTCCCTAAAAGCAACTTCTTTTTTAAAAACTAGTTAAAACATTTGAGCCCATTACCTGGCGCTCACTGATTACAATAGGGGGAAAATGTGCAAATAGGCAAGCATAAGTTGTGCAAATAGGCAGGCATAAGTTAAAAATCAGCGTGTAATACCGAGAGGAGCCCTTGATCAGGCGCTGCCTTCCCGTTCTAGCGAAGATCACCTATGTCAGCTTAAGCGCGTCTCGCTGCGCGTCTGACTAGGCATAGGTTAAATAGTAATGCCACTAGACTGCTAACCTCCCGTCGGTGATTGGGAGGAAGCAGATAATTCCCACTTCCGGTTTCGGGCACCTCCCTCCAGACAAACGGAACTCTCCGCGCTGGACCGGGAGGCTACCGAGTGAGTAGCTGATTGAAACAGGTGAGTTAGACCAATTGTGGCAAGAAGCAAATTCCCTAAAAGCAACTTCTTTTTAAAAACTAGTTAAAACATTTGAGCCCATTACCTGGCGCTCACTGATTACAATAGGGGGAAAATGTGCAAATAGGCAAGCATAAGTTGTGCAAATAGGCAGGCATAAGTTAAAAATCAGCGTGTAATACCGAGAGGAGCCCTTGACCAGGCGCTGCCTTCCCGTTCTAGCGAAGATCACCTATGTCAGCTTAAGCGCGTCCGCTGCGCGTCTGACTAGGCATAGGTTAAATAGTAATGCCACTAGACTGCTACCCTCCCGTCGGTGATTGGGAGGAAGCAGATAATTCCCACTTCCGGTTTCGGGCACCTCCCTCCAGACAAACGGAACTCTCCGCGCTGGACCGGGGAGGCTACCGAGTGAGTAGCTGATTGAAACAGGTGAGTTAGACCAATTGTGGCAAGAAGCAAATTCCCTAAAAGCAACTTCTTTTTTAAAAACTAGTTAAAACATTTGAGCCCATTACCTGGCGCTCACTGATTACAATAGGGGGAAAATGTGCAAATAGGCAAGCATAAGTTGTGCAAATAGGCAGGCATAAGTTAAAAATCAGCGTGTAATACCGAGAGGAGCCCTTGACCAGGCGCTGCCTTCCCGTTCTAGCGAAGATCACCTATGTCAGCTTAATTGATTGATTGATCTGTTTTTAATCAGCATGGGCGCGCTTGGTTCACATGCAGTCTTTCTCCCCCCTCTTGCAGGCTGTGGTTGTAATAAAACATGGAGGTTGTGTTGTGTTATTAGAGACTGGTTTTGTAATTATTCAGCTTGTGGTTTGTAACTCAGAAGTGCATAGTTTCTCTGTCTTGCCGTCTTTTTGTTTCTCATGCTGCACTTCGTAGAACAAAGATGTATGCAAGCCCTATCTTTAGAAACCACCCGTAGTAGATTGTGACCATTCCAATAGATCTTTTTAAAAGATTTGACTCGACGAATTTTAAAATAGAGGTTGTGTGCGTTACTGTTTGACAACCGATTTTGTCCCGATACCGACCGTGTTAAGCCACCGAGTTCATTTAAACTGTTTTACCTGTACGCATTCTGCTTTCACATTCAGAGTCTGTTGGCAGAAAAGTATTCGCTCTGATTGTTGGCACTGAAATGATGACTTCAGGCAGCTGGGTGTGCAAGACTGGTATTACTGAAGTGTCTTTGCCTCCTGCGTCTTACACAAGCTGCCCTTACTAGTCTCAATTCCCTGATGCTTGCCAGCTGTCCCGGGCAGTCTTGAGGCATGGACAGCCCAGAGCTCACCGCATGTGCCGTACTTGTTGGGAATTCAACCCAGCTTTGCCATAGACTCCACCCATGCTGGTGAGCACAGCATGACTTATTTATACGCCTCGCAACAGACTGAAGTAACCGGTCGCTTCCTCTGGCCAGGAATGAAGGCAACTACATCTTGGTACTCAGCCGGTCTGTGCACCGCGGTTC
Organism: Calotriton arnoldi; assembly: GCA_963921515.1. Classification (NCBI taxonomy): domain Eukaryota; kingdom Metazoa; phylum Chordata; class Amphibia; order Caudata; family Salamandridae; genus Calotriton; species Calotriton arnoldi. The sequence goes on along the minus strand of CAWUFW010011602.1, from coordinate 45,919 downwards.
CTAGCAGAAATTGAATATTTTCTTGGGGAGGCAAGGCAGACATCCTTATCCTGCTCCTTCGGGAACCCTCTGTTGTGTATGCAGCTTGCGTGGCCGGGCCCGTTCCGCTTATCTGATAAGTTCCGAATTGTAACGAAGAAGTAGTGGTTGTCATGGTGTTCGGGGACAGTTGACTTTTTGGTGAGATTGAATAAAAGGTAATGAAGACTTCAACAGACAACTTTATTTACTTCAGGGCGTGCCCCAGATAGCCTTCCTACAGTTCGCATTGGACAGCCTTAATGTATGCCGAACACACGTTTGCAGCTATTGTAATTAACAAACCCTCGTTTTTACTTTGTAAACTTGAGCACGAGGACGGATCCAAAAACATCCCCTGGTACCTTTCTAGCGGTACTAGCTTTTACTATTGCAGAGGTTGGTGTTGTAGTTAATCACGGCTCCTCCTCCATAGCCACTCCCACTGTTACCAAGCTTGATAATACGTTGTCGCGGCGCTGTTAACCATAAGCGATGGATTTGCACCAGCTTAATGGCATCTTCAGTGTAAGCGCCGCATAAGCCTCCAGAAGTCATTAGCTATAGCTAAACACTTATAAGCTCCCAAAGGCGAGACCTATTGGCTATGCCAATGCTTGTTTATTTTATTTTCCCTATTCTGTCGTCTGTCGGTTTCCCCCTTCGACCCACCCTTCTCCCAGCCCTGCCCCCGCCCCCGCCTTGCCCCACAACCCCACTGCTCTTACCTGTACCGGCCGTGCCTGACCAGGACTAATTTACCTGCGTTATTGTGGAGGCCAGAAGCCTCACCATAGAAACGAAGAATCTCCAAGCTGCGGGGGCCCGTGGCCGGAGGGTATGAAAGGAAAAGGAGAATGTCATCTGCGTATAGTGCCACACTGTCCTCAAGTCCTCACCCCCACCTCCAGCCATTTATCCGTGCGTCACAGTGTATGAGGCACTCTAGTGGGTCAATAGCCAGGGCAAATAGTAAAGGGGAGAAGGGCAGCCCTGGCGGGTGCCACTGTAATTTCAAAAAGGGGCGGACAAGATGCGGTTTACCCGGAACGGAGCAATGGGGTTATTGTAAAGAAGTTGGACCATTCCGCAGAACGTCCACCCCAAACCTGCTCGTAAGAGGACTGCCTCCAGAAAGTCCCATGAGACCGTGTCACACAGCATGTTTTTAAAGGGCTCTACAGCTGTAATTTACTGCCAGACCGCTGCTTTATGGAAAGGCATTTGCACGCACATTTAATTTTTTTTATATTTATCTTTCCAAAGTTTGCGTCAGCTGTGTTGGAACTGTAAATAATAAAAAAAACTAAAAAACATGATGGTTGCATCATGATGTTTGTATCCATGCATGGTGACGTATGAAGGCATATACATCATCAAACTAGGCTGCTGTAAATTCCTGATGCATGAATGCGCATGTGTGATGACAATGCACTTTTTTTGCTGAAGGTGTTCAGCATCAGCAATACTATTTTTTTCCTTTATGTCAATGCTAAACTGCATCATAAAAAAGCATTGGCACAGCCAGTAGATCTGCATTGGTAAAGCCAAAAGTCGAGACCTATTAGCTTTGCCAATACTTCTTGTATAATGGTATGTCATCAATTTCTTGTGATCCTGAGGTGTGTCATGGGGTGTTAAAGGAGCCAGAAAGTGAACAGTATCAGTGTAGACAGACTTGGTTCTTGGCCTGTTTAGCAATGGGATGTTTTTTAAAGTCATATTTTGGGATATTTTCTGAATTGGCGGGCTGGTGCGTGTACCTGATGTGACCTGGGAGAGTTGATCCATCTTGCATTTCATCTTGTGGAGAATGATCTCCCAGTCTGTGAGGGCTGTTTTTTTTTTTTTTTTACTTTTTTTAATGATGTCAGCAATTTCATGTACTGATATCTACCTGGAAAATATGGAACCCACTCGTGCACTATTACAATTTTGCAGCGGCTGGAAAATGGAACAAATTGGTTACGCAGTATTTCTGCTGTGTTAACCTAGTAAGAAATTGAGAAAATATGTTTTTATTTAAATATGAGACCTGAGCTAAATTTGAGGGAAAATTCATTTGTTCCACTCTTTTTTTCTGTAAGCAGAAAAGATAATGCAAATCTGTGTGCTGCATTTCTTTTTCTGTAAGTAGCAAATATAGGGTAAATATAGGGTAAACTTAATTGGCTCCATTTATTATCAAAGGTTATTCATGAACCATGGTTACTTTATTAAATCCAGCCACATGTATGTTTTATATTCTCTGCAATTATTTAATGAACTGTTTCCTTTACTTTTGCATTATGCACATCTTTATTTAATGGGGCTCGAGCACATTTCACTTTTAATCAATCAGCAGAGTTTATGCAAAGTATATTTGCTGTGCTTTTAATGAACACAAAAGTTTCGTAACATACCCGGATGAGATGGGTAGAGGTGGATTCTGTTATGAAATGATTTTTACGTGTAGATTCGACTTCAACTCCAGACTGTTTGCGGAACTCGCATAGCCTTTTAACAGGGTCGAGGCTGGTCTCTCTGTTATAACTTTACTCACTGCTGGTGGAAGGAGAAACCCTACACCCTCAAACTTCACCTGAGGCACATTTACACTTTCCCATCTCCATCTCCTGCAGCAGGGTACTTCACCCAACATAAAGTGGACATTAGGGTGTAGGGAAGTGTGTTCCCCTGTTGTCACCAATGACTGCCCAAGCCCTGGCCCTTGAGTGGCAGCAGGGAAGCACAGTAGCAGCCACCCACCGAAGCAACTGTAAGCATCTGGCATCCCCCAAGCAGTGCACATGTGACTCTGCATGGCAGTGGGAAATTTGCTAATGCACGGGCCTCTACAAACAGTGAATCTGACAAGGGTAAAAAACTGAAATTGCAAAGTTGGAATTCTCATCCAAATCTAAGGCTCCTTAATTTGATGGGATACGTGGATACAACAAACATGGCAAAGCCAAATGGTTTTGCCTTTGGGACATATTGGCTTTATCAATGGCTTTAAGCTAGCTGTAGAGCATCCCTAATGCTGTGCAGAGTGACTAATTAAAAATAAAAGTCTATCTCATCTTTTTTGTACAGCAAATGCACACCCAGCTGCTTTTTTTTTCTTTTTATTTGTAGATCCAGCTCCCATCAGCAAATACAGAGCAAAAAAATGCACAAAAGTGGGGTTTTTGGAAAGCGGGTGGTGGAAAGCAACACATGGGGGGGGGGGGGCAGAAGCAACCCTGGGGCAAAGCAGGTGGGAGAACCAACATAGCAGGGGTCGCAGAAGCAATACAAGGGCTGGTTTAGGCTGAAGCAACAGCGGGAGGGGGATAAAGCATCACAAGGGTCCGGAAGCAACTTGGAGAATATGTGTCACGGGAGCAAACAGGTGGAGGGAGACCAACATGGAGTACAGAGGGTGAGGGAGAAAGGCAAACATTTAGAGAGAGAGAGAGAGCATTTGGAGCTGGGCGGAGGAAGAAACATGCAGGAGAGAAAGCAATGTGGGCAGGGGATAGCACACAAGTGCAAGTGCATCACAGAGGGGGTTGGTAAGAAACACATGGGTGAGAGAGAGCAGCACAGAGAAAGACACTCGGGAGACACCTGGAAAATACATGCACTCTTGTAGAGTGTTTAAGCAAAAAGAAACATTAACACCTGAAAAATTGAGCAGTGGAAGGCTGAAATAAAGTGTGCATGTCCCAGGGAAGGGACAAACACAAGAAGAGAAAGGAAACCCCACACAAGATAACAACAAGCATTTGCAATGCAATAGGTCTCGCATTTACGCGAGTTTGAGCTATTGACATTGCAAATAACAACGCCTTTTATTTTTGTTTTCGTTTTTAAAACAAATAAAAGGCATTGTCATTTACAATGCCAATAGCTTAAACTCGCGTAAATGTGAGACCTATTGCATTGCAAATGCTTGTTTTTTTTTCTAGCTAGCTACTCAGGGTGTGCTGTCCAATGTTATTTTTTTTTCTAACACAAAACAAAATTTAAATGTCTGTAAATGAACTGTGCTGATATCTCAGAGCATGGAAAGCACAAATGAAGCATATTTTTTTTTTGTAGTAATTCTGAAGTGTGGTGGAAAGAAAAATGTTTAATGTGGCGGGGCCCAGCTTTTGTTTATATGGCAGGCTAGGAGTCAGGATGTGCATCAGAGGAGGAGTCCTACACACAAAACACACAAGGAGGGCTGTGAGCACGCGCAGCGAGGGCCCAACGAGGCCTCCAATGTAGCGTGCCACTGGGCATTGACCTGGCATACAAAGCAACGTTTTGTCGCCAACCACAAGTAGGAGTTTGAGGTTTGAAACCCGTTAATTAACATCCCAGTGACTTCACTGGAAGTAACATCTCACCGCCTTTGGCTCGACAGTCACGTGACGTTAAATGTGACCCAGATCAGAGGAGTGAACGTGTGTGACATCGCGGGATGAAGTGAATTGTGACCACTGCGGGCAGCCGTCTCCTGCTATCAGTGTCTGTGACCGCAGCAGCGCCGCAAGGAGTGTGCTTCTGGGCGCTGCTAGCCTACAATGGGTGTTGGCAAACCTTCACTGCTTAGGGAGCCGGGCTTTGCTCCCGTTCCCCGCGAAGGTCACCGAGAAAATCGTCCACAAACCACTGACCCGCTACCTCGAGGAGAACAACATCCTGGACCCTTCCCAGTCCGGCTTCCACAGCAACCACAGCACCGAAGCCGCCCTCATCGCCGCCACCGATGACATCAGGACCCTGCTAGACAACGGAGAAACAGCAGCCCTCATCCTCCTGCCACCTTCGACACGGTCTGCCACCACACACTACGAACACGCCTTCACGACGCCGGGATCCAAGAGAAGGCCCTGGACTGGACCACATCCTTCCTTTCCGGCAGAACACAAAGCGTCCGCCTCGCCCCCCTCCGATCCAAGGCCACCAAGATCATCTGCGGCGTACCCCAAGGCTCCTCCCTCAGCCCAACGCTGTTCAACATCTACATGGCACCCCTCGCCCACATCGCCTGACAGCACAACCTCAACATCATCTCCTACGCCGACGACACCCAGCTGATCCTCTCCCTCACCAAAGACCCTCACACCGCCAAAGCCCACCTCCACGAAGGAATGAAGGCCGTCGCCGAATGGATGAGGACCAGCCGCCTGAAGCTGAACTCGGACAAGACGGAGGTCCTCATCCTTGGTTCCAACCCTTCAGCCTGGGACGACTCCTGGTGGCCAACATCACTGGGAACAGCCCCGCCACCCACCGACCACGTACGCAACCTAGGGGTCATCCTCGACCCCACCCTCTCCATGACTAAGCAGGTCAACGCCGTTTCCTCATCCTGCTTCAACATCCTCCGAATGCTCCGCAGGATCTTCAAGTGGATCCCCACCGAAACAAGAAAAACAGTCACCCAGGCCCTCGTCACCAGCAGGCTGGACTACGGAAACGCCCTCTACGCAGGAACGACGGCTAAGCTCCTGAGACGGCTGCAACGCATCCAGAACGCCTCTGCACGTCTTATCCTCGACATCCCCCGACGCAGCCACATCACACCCCACCTGAGAGACCTGCACTGGCTCCCTGTCAACAAGAGGATAACCTTCAAGCTCCTCACCCACGCACACAAAGCACTCCACAACTCCGGACCAGCCTACCTCAACAGACGACTCAGCTTCTACACCCCCACCCGCCAGCTCCGCTCGACCAGCCTTGCCCTCGCCACAGTCCCCCGCATCCGGAAAACGACTGCCGGCGGCAGATCCTTCTCCCACCTCGCCGCCAAGACCTGGAACACCATCCCCACCAACCTCCGACAGACCCAAGACCTACTGGCCTTCAGAAGACTCCTCAAGACCTGGCTCTTCGATCAGTAGCAGCACCACCCCCCTCTTCCCCCAGCACCTTGAGACCCTCGCGGGTATGTAGTGCGCTTTATAAGTGACATGATTGATTGATTGATTGATTAAATGGGCAGGTACTGAGTGTCTGTGCTTCTTCCGTGTGAAAGGGAGTGCACCTGCACTCCTCAAAGGGGCTCAGTGTTTAGAGCGGGGGACCCTTCTGGTTAGTAAACTGTCTCTCTGGGACAGTGAGTACCTGCACTTTTGTATACTTGAATGTGCAGCTCTGGTCAGCAGGTAAAACACACCACGCCCCCACAAGCCTTGGAAACCTGTAGACAGGAGTGTTGCTGAAAATTTACCACTCTGCTGCCCAAATCCGCAGAGTTGGCAAAAATGGATGCCTGGCAGGGCTGGGGAAACCAAAAACAACTCTGGCAAACATGCTGAAGCCAGCCCCGCTCCCTTCCCCTCCTCGCGCCATCTCTCTCTTTCCTCCATCCATCCACTCTCTCCCATCTGTCTTTCTTCTACATTTCTGATAGCTTTCTCTCTACCTTCCCTTCCGCCCCTCTCTCTCCTGAAGCCTTCCCGTGCAGCGGGGGAGAGTGACAGAGGCACCAGGAGCGGCACTGTGCTTGTAAAACCGGCTGGCCCCAAGGGCTGGGGAAATGCCGGTGGAATAAAAGGCCTGTCCCGCCCAGATGCCTGGGTTGGTTATAGGTTGGCGGTCTGCGGCCCCACCGTAATGACCCTTATGCAGACAGCGTCGTATGGAGAGGGCTCTGTGCGCCCTGTGCAGCGTGGGTCTGTTCAGGCGGAACTATGCACCGTGAAGCTGCAATAAAACAAGGCCCAGGGCTGCGGTGGAGGAGGGAGGCTGGCAGGGTCCCAGGCATGGGGCGCGGGCTGGGCCCGTAGGGCACACCACTCCTCGCTAAGCTTTGCGCTTCCGGTTCACCCTGAAGGCTCCAGAGGTGAACATCCATTCGTGGAAGAGATTGGTGCGGGGCCTGGCATCATAGAGAGCACGGAAGCATTGGCATGGGGGCAGTTTATGAAGCCATGGGTAGCCTCGGACAAGAGGGTGCTGGCACCCTGCGACGAGCGAGGGGACATTTGTAGGCGATCAGGACCAGGCTTGGCAGGGTTTGATCACACTCTGTCCCTTCTCACCTTAATCTAGCCCACCAACCAGCCCGAACCACCGGCTCAAATTAAGCACTGCTGCTCTCTTTGCTTGAGTCCCTTCTTTTTATTTGAATATATGGTCTGTTGCCGTGGCTTGTGGACTGCACCGTCCACCAGGAGCGCGCCTCCTCACTCAGGGTTTGTCACTTCTCCTGACTTTGTCTCCGCCCTCACTTTCCTTCTCTCTCTCTTTCCCTCCCTCTCTCCTACCCCCTCTTGATTTCCATTCCGTGGTGCTTTGTGTCCATGGTTTACTTACAGCCCACGTGGTTTTACAGGTTCTAGTGTCTGGCCGCCGCGTCATGCGCCAGGCTCCCTCCTATGACCCTGTCAAAGGCGCAAGCTTTCTGACGCTTGCAAGCTTCCTGACGCTTTTCCTGCCAATACGCCGGGGTTGTCCCTGCAGAATTTGAAAGTTGTGTTCATGAAAGACAAATGCTCCTGGGAGTTGCCATAGCAGCCATCCTGTGCCCCCCGTGCGCGGCGTGTACGATCTGGTCGGTGCCTTGGTCATGCTTGAAGCATATAGCACTGTCACTATAGCCCTATCACAAAATGATAACATGTGGTGTCTATAAAAGCCAGGCACACACAAAGGAAGTGGTAAAAAGAAAGAAAATCAAGAGGAAAGGGATGAAGGAAGAGAAGGAGTGAGGGAAGAAGGGGAGACTGAGCAAAAACAAAAGGAAGGAAACGAGCAGAAAAAAGAACAAGCCAGTGTTTTCCGTCTTTGCCTGCAGAGCAGCTGGGTCTCACAAAGTGGGTCTCTCAGCACAGACCCGCAGCTCCACTCCACGGCATTCTCAGCCCCGCCTTCTCAGAGCATCCTCCTTTGAGACACGTAGCCACTTCCTTGTGTGGGGCCCTCTGGCAGCTGGACACCGACAGACCAATGAGAGAGCTGACTGGCGCATGCTCCAGGCGTGAAGCCAGCGTGGTTGCAGGACGCCTGGTGCATGCTCCTTCACGGCTCTCGTGAAGACATTTCTTGTCAGCTTGTTAAATAAACAAGCTGATAAGAAATGTCTTCACGACAGCCGTGAAGCAGGCGAGCCAGTCCACCAAAAAGCCAAAGGGAGGCAACGAAAACCCTCCTTTCCAATGGGAAGCCAGCGTTTACCATAAACGCTGACGCTACCCAATGGAAATGAGGGGCGGGGCTCGAGTCCCCTTCTCGAAACTGACTTGTTTACTATAGCTCTCGCAGGCGAGGAGCGCATGCGCGCTCCAACGCCAGGCAAGACCTAAAAATGAAGCTAGCAGATGAGTCAACCACCAAATGAAGCCAACCACCAGTAAGTAATAAGCCGGCTCTAAGCCCACTGTAAGCTAACAATGCCTCTTGCAACAGACAGGACATGCGTTGTCTAGTAGATGAGACGTGAAAAAGAATGTCACAGGTATAGGATCTAGCTATACGAGTTTCCTGATTATATGCAGAAATACAAACCATACATGACTTAGATAACCTTGAATTTTAAAATTTCTCAAAACTAATAGTGGCTATATCAAAATTGAGACAACTCACAAAACCAGAACTACCAATGGTATTTAAGCGAACCTTGGAACAAAGTCACTTGGTTACAAAACTCTATAAATTTATCTCTCCCTCCCATATCGAACTCACTCCAAAAGCACAAAAAGGTTGGGAAAATTAGATTAACATGACACCTACCCACTTCGCTAAGCAAATCAACTGGTTGTACATCTGGGTCTAGACATTCCAATCTAAACTAACCCCACACATAGTCGAAACATGCTTCCTCACTATACACAGATTGTGCTGGACACCAGCTAATAATCCTAAACTAGCCCTTCTACCAATAAATACATGTTGGAATTGTCAAGCTTCAAAAGGTGATCCCGTACATATGCTGTCTCTGTGACAATACCCCAATTGAATATGGATGGAAATTAAGACAATCCTTATTGCACTTTTCAGCATAGATATAACCCTTGACTCAGCAACTACATGTGTGGCACTCAAGTAAGAATTGATTTACACGATCTAGTCAAACCTGGCCTCCTACAGATGGATCTAATATTAACATAAGGGGGGCGTGGCTAGCGCTCAAGGAAGATGGCGGCAACTAAGGGGTTCTCCTCGGGTTGGCGCGGATGCCAGTTGCTTTTTGGTGATTTCCCCTTCGGTGGACCGTCGGAGATGAGGGGCAAAGACGCGGTGATGGTAGAGGGTGGCTTTTCCTGAGGCTGCCTTCCTCTCCTTCTCCGTAAGTGCCGCTTTCCATTTGCTCGCTGTTTCATCATGACTCCAAGCACCTTTTGTGATGACGGAGTCCCCACGAGTAAACTACAAATGCGGCAGAAGTCCTAGCGCTTGTGGGTGACGAGGGCACAATTTCAATGAATGTTGCGGATAGCATCCAGTGAGGCTCTCCTCCTTTCCAGTCATGCTATTGCTTCTTTCCTTTCACTCAGGGCTTTTTCATGGCAACGGCCGCCATTTTATGTTTCATGTTGACTGAGTTCCCGCTGGGGAGCTCTCAGTAGCATTGCGGTACCTGTGCCCATGAATTTAGAGTTGGGAAATGGTTTAGCTGGATATATTTTTGATGATTTTTTTAAAAAGAAAAGGAGGGAAGCAGAGAGCATAGAGGAAAGGGACTATATTTAATCTGACTTCCTTGGAGTTCTTCAGGTGTTTCTGCTGTGCAGTGTAGATTTGTCACAATACTGGCGGCCATTTTGAGTTTCGTGTTCTGAGTTTTGAACTGGTGAACTTCTTGGGCTCCTAGGTTTGAAAGTCATTCTTTTAACTATAGGTTCATGCTCTCGAATAGCTTCTATATAAAATAGAGCAGTCTGGGAGGCAGACCAGCCTGATCCTTCCACCCTCCTCTCTTATGGGCAGGCTGGGAAGGCGAAATCTTTATTAATACCCTCTGCTCATAAAATTATCAATTGTTCAAATTTTGTCTCGCACTTGGCGACAATGGAAGACTCTGTGGTCTCCCTACAAAGAGGCACTTCTACATCAGGCTCTAGTGGTGCGTCTGGATAGATATCTACCAAACGTGGGAAGAAAGATCCACCTTCTCCTCCAAAACCGAATTTGGCTGTATCAATGGACCTCCTCTTAGAGGAAATCCATGCTTTACGTCCCTTCATGGAAGAGATCGATTCCAAGTTACAACATCTCTTGGACAGATGGTCACGCATGGAGGAGAGGCTTAATATAGCTGAACAAAACATATCATCGTTGGAGTCAAATACCCTCAAGGTTAATGTTCTCCAATCTCAGGACTCGTCGCTTCAGAAGCAGGTCGAAAATCTTGAGAATAGAAATAGGAGGAACAATCTCCGCATTTATGGTCTACCGGAGGGCTCGGAAGGTTCTGATCCAATTGCCTTCTTTAAATCATCCCTTCCAAAAATACGCAACCTTTCGGATGGTGCTCCTCTTAACATCCAACGAGCCCATAGATTAGGCCATCTACCTGTTTCTACTGCCACAATAAGAAGGCCAAGAGGAATAATAATATATTTTTTGGAATACACTGACCTCCTTAGAGTTCTATCTGCAGCTAAATCCATGAAGCGCATCTCATGGTCAGGTAACTCCCTGTTCTTTTCTCAAGATTATGCAAAAAGCACAGCTGACAGACGTCAAGAGTTTCTTGCGCTACGACCGGATCTTTGTTCTCTGGGTGCTCGATTTGGCCTTTTTCACCCTTGCTTGTTTAGTCACTTACAAAAACAAGACAACCACCTACGAGGAGCCTGTTCAACTAAAGAGTTTTCTCAATGATTCTTTACTTGTTTGATCATGTTCCTTGCTTTGTTACATGTAGTTTTGGAAGTTTTCATGTAATTTTCTCTTGTAGGATTGCTAGAGGTGTTAGGTTTAATAATTGAGAATCTGCTTTATATTAACAAATTTGTCTCTCCTTACAGGTCTTGTCCCTTCGTCTTGTGGCTCCCCTACCTTTTGTGTAGTGTATGTTCCGGTTATCCCTGCCTTCCCTGGTGGAGTAAGGGCGTGTCATCTGTTCCATGTGGTCCCATTCCCCCGTCTTCCTATGTTTGGATTTTTTGGATTATATGTAGGTATGATCTCCGTTCTCCTCTTTACTCTATCATTGCTTCTGTCTTTTTCTCAGTCTCGACCACTTCTCTCTTTTGGATATCTTATGCACTTTCTTTTCTATTATATTCTCTCTATTTCTTTTTCCCTTACAATTTTTCTCTCCCAGTTTATCACTCATTAATGACATTCTATCCATACTAACTGTTTTTTGTTCTCAATTACTTAATTTTTCTACTTTGGCTGGTTTGCTTCACTGTAATCTTTATATGAACGCTTTATGTCCCTGAAAATAATTTCCTGGAATGTCAGAGGCTTCAATTCTCCTATTAAGAGACAGCACGTTTTGTCGTACTTATCTTAATTGGATGTTAGTATAGCTTTAATACAAGAGACACACCTTACAGAATCTGAATCGTTAAAACTGAAGAGAAGTTGGGTGGGTGAGGTCTTCTTTTCACCAGGGGATGGCAAAAGGAATGGTGTTATAACCTAATGTCATAAATCACTTTGCACTAAGCTTGTCTCTCAACAAACGGATGAGGAAGGTAGGTGGTTGTTTACCAAGTTATTGTTGGAAATACTCCACTTTCCTTGTTTAATATATATGCCCCTACAAATGGTAATGCTTATTTTTGGTCTGGAATAACTCAACAGCTCATTAATTACCCTGCAGATAATTTTATTTTTGCAGGTGACTGTAATCTGGTTGTAGATCCCTTTCTCGACCGCAATTCTACAATATCATACACTCCTACCAAGGCACATAAATATTTTTTACACACCATAGTGCAGAGAAATCTAACTGATGCTTGGAGGCTTTGCAATCCATCCTTACGAGAATACACTTATTTTTCGCCTCCACATCAGACTCAATCTAGAATAGATCAAATTTTCATATCACATAACATCTCAGAATATTTACGCTCAGCCGATATAGGCTCTATACTCATATCAGATCATGCCCCTGTCTCGATTCAACTTGATAGAATTTCCCAATCCAGATTGCCTAATAGATGGCATTTTAACAATTCACTTCTTTTAGATACTACTTTTACTTCCTCTTTTACTTCTTTCTTTCATGAATATTTCCATTTTAATAAAACTGATGATTTGCCCCTCCACATCATCTGGGATGCGTTTATGGCAGCTGCTCGTGATTTCATCATTAGATATGTCTCTAACAAACGAAAAGAATCTCGTATCTCTACAAATAAGCTCTTAACTAAAATAAAGAGCTTGGACTACTCCTTTTATACTTCCAAATCGAAGCATTGTTTTTCAGAACTTATTACCGCCAAAATCCAATTTAATAAGGAGTCTACTGACAACGCCTTGTTATATTTATTAAAGTCCAGTGCAAAATTATACGGTGGCCAAAATAAAGCAGGTAAATTATTAGCTAACTCCCTTAAAATCAAACAAAATAGGCTCCACATTGAATCCATTTTTTATGCAAATCAATCGCCAAAATTTAGGGATTCTGAAATTTTAGAAGAATTTGTACAGTTCTATAAATCACTTTACACTCCAGAAACTGAACCTTTGATTTATGATATCTCTCATTATCTCTCTTCTATTCAACAATCTTCTGATCCCTTGATAATATTAGTATAAGAGATAAAGCCATCCTCTTGGAATCGAAATCAGCAAACAAACTCTTCATTCATCATGATGGGCAAGGCTATGTTCCTATACAGTGAAAATAACATGACAATTCACCAATAGAGATTTATCAACAATAATTGACTTCTCTGAAATAACAATATCCTGATCAAAATAACTAGCAACACGTCAGATCTGAAAAGCTACAGATACATTCTTAGTCTACCTGACCAATATATTTCAGAACTTTTAAAACTTTACTGCAATAACAGGGTGACCAATACTTCCAGACAGAAACCATAGCACAAAGAACCTACATACTAATAAAGACAGACTATACATTATTAATTAACTAATAAATGCAAAATAATAATACCCACATTGGAGAGAAAAGACTTGGTCACCTTTACTACTGCAAACCTCATTACTCAATGAGAAAATTCTGTACTTGCATCACACTTCCTCAAGTGTTATGCCAGAAGTATAATAAAAGTCTCTCACTGAAAAAAGTCATGAAAGAAATATATTTTTGTTCCCTATTTTTTTTTTTTGGTGTCCTCATTTGCAATGGAGGGTAAGGAGTTCTGGCGGGCAAAAAAGAAATGTAAACGAGCCTTGTTCCCTATTGTTTTTATGGTGAATGTATTTTTTGCTTTCTTTAAATCTGTGTCACTTCTTATTTCACTCTGTTTTTCCATGTCATTATGTTTTTTCTATCACAGACTTTAAAATCAGAGAAAAAGATTTGAACTCATAGCTTTGAGTTCTAATTCCTTATAACGCCACGCAGGCATACTATCTACATCCCATGTTGAAGAAAACTAGATTTGTGAAGCGATCCTTGTATGGCTGCAGCTAGACAATAGAATAATCTTGCACCTCATATAAAGGCAGTAGAACACTGTATTCATTTTTAGATAATTCTTAAGAACGTGGTTATATCCTAAGCAGTAAACAAACTCTTCACATTTGGCAGTTCCCTTAAAAGCAGCCCGCCCTTCTGTGATTTATGGCCTGGGTAATGCAGAGACGTTGAGTGGTGGTGGTCACAGTACTATCCAAAAGATCTGTTTGATTGACAATTTGCTATTCTACTGCATTTCCATCTAAAGCCAAAGGTATAGTTTAGTGAATCACAGAAACGAAAATAGAAAAATGTGTGTGTGTTCGTGTGTGTGTGTGGGGGTGTGTGTGTGTGTGTGTGTCTTTGTATTGACTTATACAAATCAAATCAACACAGTAGATTTACTATGAAAGTTGTGAAGTGAGAAATAGAAGGGTAATGGAGATGGTGGTAGGGGTAGGGCCGTTCGCAGGCTGGTAGAAGGGAGTGGTTACAGAAGGGGAGGGCTGGACTTCAAAGCCAGCACCAGTGGGTTTCATGAAGTAATGAGGTGTTGCTTGAACACGTGAGTTGTGAGATTCTACCAAAACCCTGACAGGTAATCTGGGCTGCCGGGTTTGAACTGGGATGGCGACCCGTCTTCTAGGCACTTAGCAAAATGCTTGGTATCACTTCTTTTTCTGCTTGCAGTTTCACATTTCTAATCTTGAGCTGCTTCAGCTGTGTCTTCTGCTAGAGGTTTTCGAACTTGGTTGAAATGTGTGATGGGAGTTGGTGTTTATGACTTTGTCAATGATGCTGCCTGTTTTAATGTGATGCATGCTCGCACAGGGACACAGGGGGAGGGGAATTTGTTGTGCATTGGGATATTTCTATCATATTTGCAATTATATTTAATGAGAAGGATTGCAGCATGTAGAATGCTTTTTTTGGTGGTGGCAGGTAGACAGCCAGATGGCTTACCTACAATGACCTGTACTCCCTCAGGCCGCCAGAAGAAGGTTTACATCAATGGAGTAAATTTTACTCCATCAGCGTAAACCTGGTGGTCCACCCGACTCAAAATTGAGTGGGTGGATGAGAGTTGGCGTACAGAAAAACTCTAACTCGGGCCCTAAGTGACTAAATTGAAACTCATCCATATTTTTAAGAGACACACATTTTTAAAGTCTGTTAGAGCCAAACCAGACCCCAGGCTCAGCTCTGGCTCGGTTCTCCCCATTAATTTGCCGTCTTGCCCACTTCTAAATCTGAAAAATAATCCTGGTACTCAAAATTCGGTGCCAGTGTCCATCACCTGCAACCACAGGCACAAATTAAGCACTGCTCAACCGTCATAAAATACTCAAACTGTCTTAGGTATGAGCTTGTTTGTTGGTGGAATTCAAGTGCAAAATCTTAGTGGAGAAGAGCAGGGCACGAGTCGGGGGTACACACGGGTGGACGGCGTCCACCCACTATTTACACAGGGTGAACGCCGTCAACCCTGCCAAGAAGTTGGGCCCCCTGAATAATGTGCTGAACTCGGCCCAGTGTCATTTTCAAACACCGGGACACATTCAGCAGCGCCTGCACATTGTTGTCGGCTTTCGATAAGCAACAACGTCAGGCGGGGAGGGGGCTTTCTTGTTTCTGACTCCAGCAGGGCCCATAACAAAGGCCAAATTTGAGGGGTCATCAGGCCTCCTTTTGTTCGAGTCTCCTGGCTGGGAGCAGTCAGGAGCCTCACACCTAAAAGCAAATGCAGCAGAGGGAAAAACAAAGGCTCACTCCTTGTTAGCACTTCACACATTCTTAAGAGAGACAGCTTTTCACTTTGTTCAGGCTCTGTTTAGGAGATATGCATGCACTGTAAGAATGTCAGATGTGTTGGTCTTTCCCAGTATTTACACAAAATAAATAGCATTTATATAGAGCTTACTACACCTGAGGAGGCATTGAAATAATCTAAATATCACTATTTTTTCGTGTAAAGCACTATGGGTAGCGGAAGCTTAAGCTGACAAAAGGCAACATTGCTTTATGTGTAGCTTACAAAAGTGTGAATCTTCTGCCTAAATCAGGAGGGTTTCCCTGTATACTCGAATTGTGCTCCAATGTACTCATGATAGACATGTTAAACATATATGTGAGGGCTTAAGAGCTGATGTCACTTTTTATGATGCCACTTCCTGTGATGTCACGCGCTGTGACGTCACGCACCGTGATGTCACTTGCAATGGGGCCAATTCACAGAACTAATCTGAGACAAAATCCTAAACATACTACTTTTGGTATTCACAGAAGGCATTTAGTAGTAGTAAAGTTAGGCTTCCTAACTTTACCACTACTAAACTGAGACAAAATCCTAACTTTACGACTTTCGGTATTCACAAAAGGGATTTAGTAGTAGTAACATTAGGATTCCTAACGTTACTACTACTAAATGCCTTCTGTGAATACCAAAAGTAGTAAGTTTAGGATTTTGTCTCAGATTACTTTTGTGAATCGGGCCCATAATTTTTAACTAGGTTAGTCCCCCCACTTCTTTTTTTAGGACTTGTGCCCTGGAGAAGAGGGTGTGGCGAGGAGGACTTCTATTGGTGCAATGTAAAAATAACAAAACCTTACTATTATGGCGTTTAAACAGATTTATCAAAAAGTTCCATTGCAAAATGCAAAGGTAAAGAAAATGTCTCCATATTGCGCCAAGAAGCCACATCAATGATGCACACTATCGAAGAACCAATAACATTAAATAACACGATAATCTAACATTTTAACTGTTCGACCACAACCCTGTGTCGAATGAGATGCAAATTGTAACCATGATACACACTTTTTCGTGTCAATGATGCACAGCAAAAGACCTGAAAGATGCAGCATTATTAATTAATTTAAGTTTGACTCTCTAAAAAATTAAGCAAATCTCTCATCGTTGTCTACCAATCACAGCCCCGTTTTTCCCTCTAAAGGATAGTTTCTCACTGGGAATGCCTACACTAGGGTATTTTGAGCCATGCGGATTTTCCTGAAGTTTGTGCTAATTGCAAAGCAGTTTGTCGCTGCAGACACGTCCTGGCGCTTTTAGACAGGAAAAGAGACAAGGTTCCTGCCAAAAGGCTAATAAAAAAACGCTCAAATCCTTGTCATTGTTGTGGCGACAAAAACCTAAACACAACACGGGAAAGCCATTGTAGGCAACTGTTATTAACTGTGGGGAAATATCAACCATTTGTAAGAATGGTGCTCGCATACGTCACCAACCATCTTCACTCACGAGGAAGCCGAAAAAAGAGCGTACAATGTGGTTTTCTGAGTTCCTCGTATGGTATTTACTGAAAAAAGCACACTATTTGCCGCTCACTGACATTTTCTGGGAAGGTGACAGCCTGCTGTAATGAGGCACATGGGGCACGCGCTCCGCTGAATTTCGGCTGGGTCCGTGCTGTACAAGTGCCACACACATACAGTGCAGGTGAACTGCATCAGTCCCGGGCTATTATGAACTAGTGCCACGCAGTCACGCGCCGGCTTTCAGCATGTTTGTACTGGTGCCGGGGACATATGAAATAATTATTTGCAGAGCCTGATGGTACAAAATGGTACTTTTGGAAATCGTCAGTCAGTGCCAATGTCATTTAGAGTAGTCGGCAAAAAACTAGTCACAGCAAAACTGCTTGGCACTGGTGGTGCCATTTAAATGATCCGGGTCATGAATTGTACACGTATTGAATAATATAGCGGCTTGAAAATGTCTCCTTAAATAATAGGTTCTTATCTACATTGGTGGCTGTGTTATTTAGTGAGGAATTTAAAGATTCTTGATGTGCGCTCTTTTGTGTCATCAAAACAAGCATTGGAAAAGCCAATTGGCCTGGCGCATAACAGAAAGTGCCTGAATGCTTCTATCCATGCAGCCACTCATCCAGCCATGCACTGAATCACTTATCCTTGCTCTCTTGCATCTGTTCAGGCATCCAGGTATTCACTAATGCTTTCACTCATTTGTCCACCCCACATATACAAGCTCACCGATAAATGAAGATACACGTACAGTTACAAACCATGGCTGGAGGCTTTGTTTGAGCAATAAATAAAAACAAATCTTGGTTAGTAAAATGTTTGCAGACATTTACTATTACCACTCCAATGAAAATCATTTTGGGGAAGGTGTTGGACACTAAGGGGCCTATTGCGATGTGAGTGGGGTCAGAGGCTTTCCGAATCACATCGTAGGTTTCACTTCCGACCGCCCAATTACAATGTAGGCAGTCGAAAGTGAAAGCGGCGTTCATTCCAGCTGGATTTCGACGAGCTCAAGGAGCCTGTCAGCCAGTCGGAACCGGCATGTAATCCCTATAGGAGGGCATTTCCGCCATCGGGATTACGATGTTGGTTTCCAACAGGCTTTCCGACATGGAAAGCCTGTCAGAGAGCGACTTTGGGGGCCCCTAGCAGGGCCCCCTTCACCCTGCGGCCTTCGGATGGGGGCCGAGGGGGCACCTATTGTGCCCCCCTGTAAATCCCTGCACCATGTGCCAGGCATCATGAGGTGCCTGCCACATGGTGCTGGGATTTGCACAAACTCCCATTTTTCTATGAGAGCTTGTGCTACTGCCGGTTTATAGCCTCAGCACAAGCAACCATAGGGAAATAAGAGTATGCGACTGCACCATGTGCGGTTGCATCGTAATAAGTTATGGGGAACCGCCGACGACATGGTCGGGTGGTTCCCATACCGATACGGTGTCGGGCAGATGCAAGTCCACCCGTCATCGTAATAAGGCCCTAAATGGGTAACATTTGCTCATTTCTACAGCACATTTTTTTACAAATTAATGAATGGCAATAAAAAGAAAATCAATGTTATTTACAAGAGATAATTCCAATTTAGATAAACACACAAAAATAAATATAACACAATAAATACAATATAAAATGAAACATAACAAAATAAACAACATTTAAAAAGAAATAAAATCACACATTTATATATAATAAAAAATTCAAAAAGTCAAACATAAATAATAATATAAGTAAAATATTTATGAACCACATCGTTTTGTTTTTCCGAAACAACGTTAATAACAATATAAATATTATAAAAATTTCAAAGTAATAAATTAAATATTGAGTTTTAATTGTTTTTATAAACTAAAAATGTATATAATTTTTACAAATACATAAATCCATTTATAAAATAACAAAATTTAATGAAAAAGTATTATATAGATATATATATATATATATATATATATATATACACAACGCCACATTTACACAAAATACGTATAGCAAAATTAGAATTAACTTGAATATTATCATTTATTTAATAGTTTCCTTAAAATTATACTTAAAATGTAACTATTATGAAATACTAAAAAAATCTTTTCAATATTGAATCTTCCATTTTAAAATTTACCACGTGTAAACAAAAATTTATTAATACAATATCTAAGATGTAAAATATTACAGAAAATATAAATATAACAACCTACTTCCCTATACACCCAGCATCTCACTAATAAAAATATTATACATTTTTTAAATTAAAAACATAAAAAATGAAATGACATAAAATAATATTTTTAATCAAAATATATAATAAAAACAACATTTTAGTTACAAAATGTAAAAAAATATAAAAATATAAAAAGTGCAAATAAAAACTAAAAAAACTAAATTCATTTATAATTTAATGTAAAATTAAGTACACCAAAAATACATTTTTTAAAATTTTTAAATTTTATTATTCATAAACACAAAATATACATAAAATTACTTAACATAAACTTAGATACAAACTACATTTAAAAAGTTGTATTTATCAAAAACAACAAATCATGTTAACTGTTACATATAGATATGTACAATTCCAAATTTCACATATATAAAATTACTAATTTAAAAACATTTAATTAAAAAACTAATTATTTACACAAACATTCATCAAATTTTCCCTACCTTTTTCCCTACAAACACAATATCCTGCCACTAAAAGTTTTAAAAAATACAACATTATGAACAACGATATTTTAGTAAACGAAATATTTTATAGCAATATTAAAAACAAGTCTAAAAGCAATATACTTACTTCAATATTTATGCCCATAATATTTTTGACATAACGGTATTTCTGTAACAGTATTTTTGTATCAAAATATTGTTTTCTACATATTTTGTCCAAAAACCCCATGAACAATGAGAGGTGTTGTACCCGACTATCTAAGATTTCAGACTTCTCTCCGGAATACACAAGATGTCATGGCCTTTTGGAAATCACAGTTTGCCATTCGTTGTCAACTTGCTGCCATGTAGCATGTTCTTGCCATGCACACAGCTTCAGTCCAGATATGTCAACACTCCATGATGACTGCCAGCCTTTCCTTCGCTGAAAGGAACGTAGCGTGAGCAGATTCGGAGTACTGCTTACCTGAGCCTCGAGTCACAAAAAGGACCCTATTCCGATGTCGGACGGACCGGAGTCCATCCGACATCGGTTTGGAACTGGAACCGAATGACCTCCTGTCTTCGGTTCCAGCCCAGGAAGTAGGATGCGACCGAACTCTGTTCAGACACATACCTATTGTTTACAATGGGAGCATGCATTCCGAACGGAATGCATGCTCTCATTGCAAAGAGCAGAGGTGCAGTTCATCCCTGCCCCCGGTGGCAGGCACCTCAAGGTGCCTGCCACCGGGTGCAGGGATCAACAGGGGGGCACCATAGGTGCCTCCTAGGCCACCACTTGGCGGCCTTGCACCCATGGGGGCCCTGCTGGGGGCCCCCAAAGACAGATTCCCAATGCCTTTTTTGTGTCGGAAAGGCTGGCACAGAAAGGCAGTGGGAAGCTGCCATCGTAATCCCTCAGCCGGAAAGAGCCGGCCGAGGGATTACTGAGGGCTTTCCGAATGGGGGACGGGCTCTCCGAGCCTGTCGGAGGCCATTGGGAAAACCGATGCGGATTCCCTTCCGACCGAGCCCATCGAAATGGCTCGGTCGGAAAGGAATCCGAACGGGCAATTCCGATGCGGTCGGAATGGCTTTGACCGATGGTCGGAGCCATTTCCAACCGCATCGGAATCATGCCCTAAGCGGTAAGCAGAGTCTCCAGCCCTGCTTTTGGACAAAAATATAATTCTAAACTTGGGATTCTTGTAAATAAAAACCTCATTACAAGGGTAGGGGGTAGACAAAATTACAGAGAAATGTGTTAACAAAATGGAAAAAAATTGTTATGTCACAGCACAGAAACAAGCAGGATCATTGATGAACCTTGTTCCAATTTTGATGAAGGCAAATAATGCATGATTGTTCTATTTGATCTATGTGCAGCTTCAATACCGCCCATCACAACTTCCACCTTTACCCACTACTTGTGTAGGTATATTACCTAATGAATTTATGTATGCCTCACTGACAGAACTGAATGATTTAAAATAAGTTTGACTCTTATCAACTCACACAGCTGTTTCTCTGGAGTACCTAAGTATCCATCTTTGCACCGCTACTATGCAACTTGCAAGTCAGGCCTCTGGGTAAATTGGGTATCAGCTTTCAGCAGTGCATTGACAATACACATCTGTTTCTGTGCAATGACACAAAAAACACTGACATTCAAGCTGAATATCTGACAATGCTAAAATATGTTAAAAATGAAACTCTACATTAGCCCTCTCAGAACAGAGCTACTCCTCGAGCAGAACTAAGGATCTTTCTCCAGAACAGTCTGAAATAATAAAACCCACAAAGATTCTTACTAAAGTTGAATGCTTAGTTAAATTTAATAGATTCCTGTAGCATAGATTTCTTAATCTGCAACTATCATATCATGGAGATCACTAAAAGTGTTGGATTTAAACTTAAGGTGCTCTGCAACATCAAGCCCATTTACACAAACTGTATTTTGATTCCTCCATCCATGCGGTGGTGTTGTTGTGCCTTGATTATGAAATACACAGTACTACCTACGTAAGCCCCCATCAAAGTCTTCCAAAAACCACATCTTGATTGATTACCAATATTAGAAAGTTTGACAAACAGATACTCATAATTGACCCCATTAAATGGCAATCATTTAACTCTTACTCTAAATATAAAACAATATGCTTCACATATAAAGCCATACATTTGCATTCTATGTACATCTCATAGAAACTGTAACTCTCAGGCAAAGTCTGGATTCTAAGAAGCAGATGTGCACCGCTTCTGAGGATTCCTGTTTTAACAAAATGACCGTAATCAAGCCTACCTTTTGTGGCGATACCCTAAAGTTAAAACCCTCCCCCACCCATATATGACTTGTTCCATTACTTAAAATTTTCGAATCTAAGTTGAAAGACCTCTTACTAAACCTGACCTACCCACTAAGACTCTGACATATCTGGAGACATTCCTCACAGAATACCTTTTGAATATAGTCTATATAGCTTAGCTCCCTTTACCTGTTGTTGTATAACCTACCAAAAAAGAATATTCGCCAAGAACAACAAACAGCAATCAATAAAAACTAGTAAACCTAGATGGATTCAAACCCTATCTTTCACCATTGCTAAGCCACTCAAATTCAGCCAGACATTGACCTCTCCACTAAAGAAAGCAAAATGATCTTTCCCAGAAAGCATCTCCTATTGTTTTGTTCAAGCCCCTGTACAATTGCATCATGGTGGTGGCAAAGGCCTGCTTTACTGCCTCCCAGACTCCATCTGGCTTCACTCATGGGCATTTAACATGCTACAGCACATCTCAACACTAGCCTAAAGAAACATGACCACATAAACTCCCCCCTGATGGAACTCCACTTGGTCCCATTACAGTCAAGCACCAACTTCAAAACCAACTGCATCTACAAAGCAATTGCAACCAGAATCCTGCCCTCCTGGCTCACTAGCTGACAATCTCCAGCAGCTCTTAGCACACGTACAGCAAGGACGCTACCAAACTAGAGCCAAAGGAGTGCAAAAAGCAACAGGCAAGAAGCATTTTCCACATATGCACCAAAGATCTGGAACAACACCCTGGTATCCATTATGACCTCGCCAGCTCTACCCCAGTTAAGGAAACAATCTAAAGATGCACCTCTGCAAAGAACACCAACAATAAAGGAGGAGTATTTCAAATTATGCTGTTAGAGCCTAGCTACCTCCGATAATCACTCATTGATTCTATCTTTGCAACTGACCTTGTACACCACGCCACTGCCTTTTGGCTAAGTTTGCACAATGCAAATAATACACACATTGATATGTTGTCATTCTCTTGGAAATATACCGGCATTCCTACCGTAGTCTTTGGTAAAAAAAAGACACATTTAAACGCACTCCTAGGATTGGTCTCTCTTCGTAGGAGACCTGGTCCTCGAAAACAGCCTTGGTTCACACGCTGCGTAATCAATTCAGACTAATCCTTTAAACTCAACATGGCCGTGAACTTGCTTCACCACAGATATCCTTGCTGGTATTTACTGTTGTATGTAGTATGTTGTGTTTCTTCTATTGTTGTGCCTACATTGCAATGTCCTTATGGGCTGTGTAAGCAAACATTCCTGTTCTTTCACTGAATGAATTTTTGTAAAGCACTCTGTCCCACTGAAGTTTACTTTCACTACGCTAAAAACTAAACATTTGGGGCCTGATGTACGACCATTCCATTTTGCGGGTCTCCAATTTTGTTGCAACTCGCAAATTTCGACTTGCAAAACGAAATGTGCTAATGTGTCTTAGACACATTTAGCGATTCCCAATCGGGTCGTAAATGACCTGCCTCATCAATATTTATGAGGCAGGTCGCAAATTGCGACCCATTGGGAATGGGCAAGAACACAGGGATGGTGGCCTGCTGGGGACAGCAGACCCCTATGTCTGAGTTTGCTTTTTAAATAAAGCAACTTTTTTTTTCAAATGCAGCCTGTTTTCCTTATAGGAAAACGGGATGTGTTTAAAAGATAAAAAGTGAAAAGTTGTCATTTAATTTTTAAGGGCAGGCAGTGGTCCGTGGGACCACTGCCTACCCTTAAAAAATATTTTCGCATACATTCCCCAGGGTACCCCTTCCCGTTTGCGACTGGCTTACCACCTACTTGAAGTAGGTGTTAACTGCAATTGTTTTGCCACCGCATTTGCTGTCGCAAAACAATTGGACATACCAGTGCAACTCGTTATTAGGAGGGGACACCCTTGGCACGCCCCTTCCTAATAGCGACTCGAAAACCCTATTTTGCGAGTCGGTAATAGGTTACCGACTCGCAAGATAGGGTTTGTACATACTACACCCCTTTTTAGCAGTCGCATACGACCAGATTTTCCATTTGCGACCGCTAAAAAGTGTCATACATCTGGCCCTAAATAGTGTGAACCTCACTTTTGAAAATTGCCGTGCACCAGTGCAAAATTTCCTATCACTAGAGATAAACTTCTGGCACTTGTTCAATTTACGATGTGGCCCAAAATATTCAATAAAGCACTAACCTCGACTTATTAACTAGTGAAACACTGTGTCTGTTTCTGCTTTGCTTCTCTTGAAAGACCTTTTGGTTCAAATCTTATCCTTGAAGAAATGAATCAAACTCTCTTTTCCCAGTGTTCGAATACCAGGAGGTATAAAATCAGACCACCTGGTACACCGACAATAATAGCTGATGCTGCAGTTTTAACACAGGCCACCGCGTTTGATGATCTGCTCTCTCCTTAAACACACGACCTGGCTCAGCGGAAGGCCTCAGACTACCCGTGCACGCGGACATTCAGCCAGAACCCTGGGTTTTCACAGCTGATGTACAGCATCTTCACATCCCTTTGCTAACCTCTTGCCACAGAGGTCACTTTGAATGCAGGCAATGGAAAACCGGTTGAAACATCTGCACTGGGGGAGTTACATTTTCTTACTGGTTTAGAAAACAGGATTTGTGGGTGGCTGAAAGACATAAATGAAGTCTTTTGTTAATGAAAAAACAATAAACGACTGTTTCCCCTTTTACAAACAATTGGCATTCAGCACTGCAACAGAGTGTGTCTTTTGTATAGTACATACTGATTTTTTTTTAATATATAAAAGCAGGAAAGTAGCAATTGCATCCCCGGGCTGATATTTTCTACTTCTATAGAAATTCTGTGGTCTTGATTCTCAAAGCCATTCGTTTTCATAAATTGTGCTCAGCTGTACAAATGGTTTGAGGAGTGTAGATTCACAAATTTTAAATAACAAAACGTGAATTTACACTTGCAAATTGATTTACTAAAACGTACAATTACAGCAGTGTGGTGTAAATGTATATGCGAGAAAAACCTCACGGGGGATAGGAAGGGATGCCTTGAAATATCTGTGAACACCCAGAAAAGTGCACGTTTGTGAGTATTCACACACTTTAGTAAAGTACATTCCCACCCACGGCAGGTGGGAGGGTTACTTCTCTCAGGAGCAGTCTAAGGTCCACAAACGTATGTATTCCTGGCAGTGACAAATGTATTAAATAGGGCAGGGAGCCTGTCATGAAATTAAAACGACCTGAATAACATATTGTTCCAAAAGTGTCTGTTTTTAATCAAGCCTTCATTAATCAAGCCTTCATTTTCACATCCGGTCCTTTTGTCTAGATGAAAGCTGCTTTATTTAAAAAAAAAAAAAAAAAAGAATTTCGGAGTTACAAATCAAGAATGTTTTCAAAGTAAACTATCAAATATAATATATTTTAAGGACTAGTACGCCTTGTTTCTTAATGTTTTATCTTCGACCTGCTGCATGTTGTATGTATCATGCATTTGTTGTCCCACATTCTAAATAAATGGTCAAGCAATCAAGGCTATGTGCAAGCTTTGCATCATATGAGTGTCAAGTTGTTTGCTTTTGTTCAAATTAATTTGGCACTTGGAGCTGCTCTCTTTCTTTTCTTGTACATCAGTCAATGAAACAGGTAAGACATGTGCTTCATCATGTTTGTTGAGACCCAGAAATGCAGATTCATCCCATCAATTCAAGTAGAATGCCCAGTTCAGGACTTTACATTTTTGTCATCATATGCTATAGTTAAAAATATATTAATGTTCTTTAGAAACCAATTCAGTATTTGGAGATGTAAATATAACATGATGCAACTGCAGCGGCGACAGGGTTGTCCTATAAATCTCCAACATCTGGGAATTTTTGAAAAGGGGATCAGTAAGAAACCCAGCAACATCACCATTTCAAGCTTGTCTATATATAAAGGCTAGATCATTGGTAAAAAAATGTAAAGCCCCTGGTCTGGATGGATATCCTGTTGAATTTTAAATTTTACCACCACAGTTTTTAGTCCCTCAGTTATTACATTTATTTAAACATGTTTTATCTTCCAGGAATTCCTTTGGATCCTTAACTGAAGCAGTTATTTGTCGCATTCCTAAGTCATATAAGGATGCTACTCCATGTAAAAACTTTAAACTGTATCACTCATATCACCTATAAACACAGATTGTAAGAAATACACAAATACACAGAAATCTTGGCCAGGAGATAGTAGATAGGAGCCATTTCTACCTCATCTCATTAAAAATGAATAAAAGGGAATTATAAGAGGCAGATTATCTTCTAACAATGTTCAGGTGTTTTTGACTATTATGGCTAGGGCCTCCAAATATAAATTTCCTTTTGCAGCAGTAACATTAGATACATAAAAGGCTTTTGGCTGCTTAGGTTGTAAATATTTGTTTAAAGCTCTTCAAAGGGATGAAATTGGATAACATTTTCTAAATGTGATTGTGTCAAGGTCTATAATGAGTAAACACTCCCACTGGGGAAAGGGGCAAACAGAGAGATGATGTCTTTACTGCGAGTTCATCCACCTCTACTAGTCTTGACCCCAATGCAATACTTCCATCTTCTAGTGAAGGTAATGACTGTGTTCCTAAGGGCAAATAAACACACGAGTTAAATGTGACTTCAACACCATAGTAATCCCTCTTAACCCACTTTAAGGTAAATTCTAGTTTACCTTAACATTCCCTGTTTCCCACTTTCACTAAACTGTAATGATGAGCTCGGGGTTGTCTGGTCTCTTCTTTTCGAAGGAAAGTATTCTGATAAAAGGTAAGCCTTATCAGTAAATAAATAATAAAAAAACAACCATATAATCATTTCTAATTTCTTCCAACAATATAATTTTCTTAATACCTGTATTTCCAAGCACTGGATTATTATCCTCATGAGTTTACTGACAGGAATTAGCTCCATTCTTTGAATTTTTTAAAGCTTTGGAGATTAATTTGTAGAGTATTTAATCTCTGATTCAAACAATTGTCTGGCACTTTATACTTCTGAAATGTCTATGGTTGTATGTTGACATGCATGCTTCAACCTTGACTTATTTTATCCTCTCTTATTTTGTCTAGGATCAGGACACGTCAAAGAAAGAAAACGTCTTCAAGCAAAAATGGAGGTTGGTAAGTTACGAAAGAATTACGCTTCATGTGTGTAATACCACTTTAATGTACAGACTTTTGTTGGCGATTTGTTTCTTACTTATCACTTGTTT
Organism: Calotriton arnoldi; assembly: GCA_963921515.1. NCBI lineage: Eukaryota > Metazoa > Chordata > Amphibia > Caudata > Salamandridae > Calotriton > Calotriton arnoldi. The sequence goes on along the minus strand of CAWUFW010011602.1, from coordinate 18,902 downwards.
TTTGAGTTCTCAACAAAGAGGATGGTGTGAAAAACCTCCACAAAAAGCACCTCTCACTGAGGAACAGAGGACCAAAAATACTTCCGGGTTAGGAAACAGAAAGTGCTGGATTCTACTCTCAGAACGAGTAAATGATAATAGGCATGAAATGTTGGATGAGTGAAGATTAAGTAGCCAGCTACACCCAAAATGGCTGCCATTGTTGCATGAGTGGAATTCAAGTGAGAACGTGGTCTCCTGAATCTGCAGAAAGAAGTTAAGCAGGGACCAACCACCATTTCTGGATTGTGCTACTCCTCTTGGGCTCATTAATGTGGCAACCCTGGCAGTACACCCCTCTCAGTACCCTCCAAATTGGTGTTTAGTTGGGAGTCGCAAATAAACTGTCTTTGTAATGGGGGAGTATGCATATGACCTATAGGTTCCCATGACCTGTTTTCAGGCACATATCCCTTCCAATCTATGTAGTCATATAAGAGTCCCCTTACCCTATTGGAATCTAGGATGTCCTTTACCTCATACTCTGCATGACCCCCAACTTGAATGAGTGAGGGTGGAGAGTATTAATAAGTGCCTTCTTTTACAGGTTACACTAATGAAATGTGGAACTCTGGACATATCGGTAAAGTGTCTGGCAAATCTAATTTAACTGAAACTGGATTAATCACTTTGAGACTCTTAAAAGGTCTAGCAAGTTTAGGTTGGAATTTCTTTAGCGACCTGTCAAACATAAGTATTTGATGGAAAGCCAAACTTGATCTCCCATGTGATACATGTTCCCAGGTCTTCTATGTTTATCTGCAAAGGTGTTGAATCTTAATTTAGCTCGTGACAGATTTGCTTGAGCTGGCTTTTGAAAGTGTGTCAAATGTTCATGAAAGTCATATGTTGCTGGAACTCAGTCAGGCACTTGAACCTCTGCATGTATTATTCTGGGATGCAAGCTGTAGGTACAGTAAAAAGGGGACTATCCCAATGGTTCATTTGCTTCATTATTATATTCAAAATCAGTGTTCCATAAAGAGTCTTCCCAATTATGGCCATCTTGTATGACTAGACAACACAAATATTGTTTAGGGCACTCATTAAGCTTTCAGTTTGTACTTCAATCTAAGGATAGTAACTAGATGATAACAGAACAACAATTCCCATCAAACTACAGAAGGATTTCCAGAAATGAGTTATGAATTGGGAACCCCTATCAGAATGAAAGAGATTTCATGCAAATGACCAACTGCTTCAATAAATACTTCAGACAATTTTTTGCAGAGGGCAACCCTTTTAGAGGAATAAAATGAGCCATTTTAGTGACATGATTGATAGTAATTAAAATTGTGTTGAAACCTTCTGGGGTACGGGGTAACTCCACAATAAAGTCAAGTGACACTGTGTGCCATGGAGTTGGTGTCACTAGAATGGGTTAGACATTCTCGCTGATGCTGAGAGGCGTTCCCTTGACCACAGACGACTCAAGTATCCACAAAGTTCTTAGCATCACTATTGAGGGAGGACCTCAAAAACTGAGGGTTTACCAGATCTAATGTTTTCTTTTACCCCATATGCCCTGTTAGGCAAGATGCATGACACCAGTGCAAGGTTTGTTCTTGAAAAGAGACTGTGGGAAAAAATAAAGCATTGTTAAGGTAATACAGGCCCTTATTTTTGATGCCTGCATGCTGGTTCACTTTCTCTTTGGCTTTGTCAGAATTCTGATCTTTTGGCAACGTGTCATAAGTTCAGTAATACACAGACCTTTCACCAATCTGTCGGCTAGTATGATTGGAGAAGAATCAGAAGAATATTTTTTGTGGTGCACCCATAATGAGATAAGGAGCCCATCTTACCTTTATTTCTTCCTGGATGAAATATGATAATGTAATCATACTCAATAAAAACTGTGCACAATCGAAGTTATCTAGCTGAAAGGGATCTGGCTGATTTCAAGCACTGTATGTTTCAGTGATCAGTGATAATTGTTACTGTGTGTTGAACTCCAAGGAGCTAGTGACGTAATTCCTCAAAATGTATCTTAATGGCCAATAACTCTCTGTCATCTACAGTGTAATTGACTTCTGAAAGTCTTACTTTGTGTGAGAAATGTGATACAGGATGTAATTGTCCAGTAGTTTGAACTCTCTGAGGAAGAAACCCCCCCAAATGCATTCTGGGTAGCATCTGCTTCAACTATAAAGGAGCGTGCTGGATGAGGATGACGGAGGATCGGGACTGAAACAAATTTAGTCTTTAGCTCTTGAAAAGCCTCTTCATCTTCAGAGTTCCATAAGAATTTAATCCCCATCCTAAGTAATCTGGTTATGGAAGTTACTGTGGCATAGAATTGGTCGAAGAATCGCTTGTAAAAATTGGTGAGACTAAACCTCTGCAGTTCTTTGACAGATTGAAGTGATTTCTAGGCTTCAATTGCTTCCACTTTCTTAGGATCCATCTGAATGCCAGTAGGTGAAATAGTGAACGCAAGAAACTCTACGTTAGTAGAGTGAAAACACATTTTCTCAATTTTGAGAAAAGGTTATTTTCTCTTAGTTTTTCCAAATAGATTTCATATGTGCCACATGCTTGGTCAGAGAATTCAAATAGACCAATATATCATCAAACGACTGGACATACATCAATCAATTTATGAAGAACCTGATTTAAAAAGTACTGAAATGCAACTGGGGCATTAAAAAATCCAAAAGTCCTGATGAGATATTTGTATAGACCGCACCTTTTTCTGAAAACGGCATTCCACTCAGCACTCTTCTGGACACGTATGAGATGGTATGCCCCAAAGATCCAACTTACTGTAAATTTTAGTCCCTTTAACTTGATCTTGAATTGTTATTTTTTTAATTTTATTCTTTCATTTTTATTGCTGGGCAATAGAAGGTTTGAGGTTTGCGCCCATCTTATCCGTTTAAGACCCGTTGCATGGACAATGGACCCACATAATTGTTTTTCTACCAATATTCACAAACATTTTTCGCCTGGTTGACAGGCTGGGGATATATTTTTAAAAAAGTGTTTGCACTCCATCCCCGGTCTGCTCAGCACCTGGGGAAAAGGGAAGTCAATTCACAGTCTCCCCTCACTTTGCCCAAGGGCAGGGATGGTTTATTTACTTTCTTCCTGACCTTACCTAAGGGAGTAGGATGCCACCCATGCATATTTATATCAGGCCAGCTTTTAACTGCCTTGGTGGGCCCACAAATACCCTCACATAGCAAAGAACGAGGGATGTAAGACAGGATACTATTCACCTTCACCTGGGGGAAGAAATAAACCCTTTCCCCCTTGCCTTACCTAAAGTTAAGGGGCCAACAATACAATATTCCTCCTCTCATTGAGAGGAGTAGGAGATATGCCCCTTCTACTCTAGCTAAAGAGCAAGTGGGGTAAATACTACATGCTCTCCTTTGAAGAGCGGAGACAATTTGCTTCTTCCACTTTTTCTTTGCCCAAGGTTGAGGAGGGACTTAATCAGAAAAAATGGGAGTGAGTGGCACTTTAGCACCTGCTCCTTTGCCCTGTTAACAGCAGTGAACAGGGCACAGGGGCATGTGTGAGTTGACCTGCTGTTCCATGACCTGCACGATGCTACAGGTCACAGAGGAGTGGGTCACCCAACACCCACTCCTGTGCCATATTCACCGTAATGAGAACAGTGCAGGGGCAATGACAAGAAACACCTTCTTATGTGTCCCTCAGCATTATGCAAGCCACAGAGAAGCAGATCACCTCACAACCTCTCCTCTACCATGTTCTGTATTCTAATCAGGATACAGAGGTATGTGATATCTTACCTTCTCCTCCTTGCCCTTCAGCTTTGTGTAGGTCATGGAAGAGCAGCTCAGATGGTACCTCCGCTTCCATGGCCTGCACAGTGCTGCAGCTCTGGGAGGCCTTTAGGTAGCTATGCGCTATATAAGTCTACCAGAATGGAATAGGTCACAAAAGGGCTGCTTACCTGTCCTCAGCTGCTACATCTTGATCACTGATACGAACAGGGTGCAAGGGTAGGTGGCACTTTACCTGCTCTTTGGCCCAGAGCACTATGTGGGCCATGTGGAACAGGGCTCCAACATTCACACCTGTGCCCTGTTCACTGTTGAGAACTGGGTGCTAGAGTGGGTGCCAAGCTGGCACCTGGTACCATTTTTCTTTTTCTTATGTTTACACCACCCATTGTGCTTGGCTCAGCAAATGGGTGAAGGGACATTATGTGCCCCCCATCCTTGGGCAAGGTGAGGAGAGTTACAAACAAAACTCTCCCTGCTTGTTAGTGTGGGGTTGCAGAAAGGTATCCCCTCTCAACCGTGGGCATGGATGCACATACTACCTTCACCCTTGAGCCAGGCAGTGGAAGGGATGCGATGCCAGCCTCCCTGGGGGATCCTCACTCTTGACCCTCCCAACTTTGTTGTAACAGATGGAATTATAAATGTCATAAATAATGTTTGGGTTTCCTTGGACCATATTGCACAAGCAACAGTTCCCTGCACATACCCACATGGACTGGCAAGATTTGCTGCACACAGAGTGTGGCTGTGCACATCAGGATTTGGTCACTGGACCTGGCCTTTTGCCAGGCCCTGTGCTCAACCTGTGACAGGTGGTAAACCCCCCTGTGCACAAACTTCTCTATTAATCTGAGCAGAGAAACAGGGTGTGGTAGACAATACATAAAATACAATTGTGCATAAGTAATATCTGTGAATAATGGGGATGTTTCTCACCTCTGGGATCTGTCTTTGTGTTATCATGGATAACGCTTCCTTTGCTCTTGTCATCCATTTGGCATCCCTCAGAAGCACTTGATAAAAAAGCACATCTCCATTAAATACAGTTATTCACCTATAATTATATATGGTTGTGTCATCATTTTAGAGCAAAAGATGGAAAAAATGAAAGAGCATGTTTTCCGATGTGATTACTGCATCTAGTGTTAGGCCTTGAGTTGATTCGTTTTTGCCACAATGGGTTGCATAAACTACAGTGCATTCTGTAAATGTCCTTTTGTTTTTATTTGGGAAGCACGTATAATACAACTTCAACATTGTTGTAGGTACCCACATGACCTAGCAGGAAGAGAATAGTAAACTCTGCTTTCAGTATGGCTTGTGTGGTAGTTGAAAGAGGGTATTTGCCCAAACAAATATGGCGCCTATTTTTTCACCATTCACCGTTTGCTGTCTTTTCAATGACATAGCAACTATAATCCAACATCTTTCAGTAATTACTGAAGCCCAGTCCGTCGCTCTGGTTAGTGGGAACGTTTTACACATTGATGGCAATAAATCGTGGTTCGTGTGCCAACATTTGACACAGAAATGAGGAAGTCTACAGTCCACAAAATAGCTTTGAACACCTTGAAATTCAAACACCCACCATGCTGACCTTGATAAATTACGTTTTCAGTTGTGTCAGCTAATTAGAAATCTGAAAAATTAAATGTAATGAATTCAAGATGTGTTTATGCTGAACCGCCACAGATCTTGGTAATATAAACGTGTGATTCAATCAACATCTGATTACAGACCGTGAGGAATTCCATGTGTCAGGGAAAACACTGGAAGGCCTTTTTTGAACTATTTTCTAAAATTAGACACTTAACTTCTGTGAGTCCTTGCCAGTGTTACTGCTCAGAATTGTTGGTACTTGCTTTCCAGATAATTGAGTATGGCTTTCTCCTTCTATCCATTGCCATGGTCCAGCACTAGTGTAAGAATGTGCACATGTTTGGTACATTATATGTCAGGCTTTTTTTCTGACTTTAAGAGAATGCTGACGTTGCCTAAAGGCGTAATGCCCAGAGCTGCCGACTTTGGAACTGGGGAACCGGATTCGAGTCTCTGCGTCAGCTTAACATCCTGTGATTTTGGTCAATTCGCTTAATCTCCCCGTTCCTAAAAAAAAAAACACAAATGTGTCCCTGGTAATATAACTGGTGCTCATGTACAGCGCTGCAATACCTTCGGGTCAAATTTGCGCTGTAAAAAAACGCAAAAAATGAAAGAAATCTGCTGGCCAGTCAGGAATGTATGTATGTATGTTTAGCCAAGGAAGATCGAGCATAGATATGAACTAGTGAGATCCAGCCACCTCTACCTAGAACTAATTACAGAAACCTTTGTCCCTGAATAACACAATAGTTACATTTGTATATAGCAGTAGAAAGTCATTATTGTAATAGCCTTTGTATCAGAGCATCAACAAGACCCTTTGCCAGACTCAAAATACTGCGCAATTCTGGCTTGCTAGAAACATAATCAGAGCAAACAGGCAGGTTCACACTACAGCCCTGCACTCATTATCTACTGCTGGCAACATTGGGCTCAAAACTGTGTGCACTAGTGTCTAGAAAGAGTTCAGTAACACCCTCATCCTACTGATGACCTCTACATATGAACCTTTAAGATACTTAGAACGGGCGGAGAAGAACATTATGCATCTCCCAGGATGAAATGCTGCTCCTCAGGAGGAAACACTTTACTATTCTGACTTAAAAGCTGAACAGCCAACCTACCTCCTTAAGAAATGAGGAAATCATATATATGTGTATCTTGTCTGCTCTTCTATATGGCTAGAGATACAGCAGAGGAGCTTGACACAGTCTAACCAAAGGGATACAATGTTGGTGAAGCAAGCACAGTTTATATAGGAAGGTGGGATGCCTTTGCTTCAGGCTGAGAGACAACAGACGTGTATACATAATGATGAGATGCTCCTTGAATGGATCACTCTCCTAATCCTTCTGGAAGCAGAGGTGGAAGGGAGCTTGTTGGGGCACCACCAGGGTGGAATGCCAGATCCTATGTGAATTGCAGCAGAAGGATTGTCATCTAATGTTCTTCTTGCACAGGCATGGATTGAGCAAGGCAATGCTGCGGGTGATATGCCGGCCACTTGATATCTTGATTTTGCTCACCAAGGTACAATAGATATCTTCCATAGCAAATTTATTGTTAAAGACTCACTGGACAAATATCACATCTCCAGCAAACTACTGCTTTATACCCTATAGTTTGAGCAGTAAACAAAAACATTTGAATTGTATTAAATGAAAAATTAAAAAGCTATTCAAAGTCCCATTGGCATAGTCTAATATTCCAGTTAGTACCCTTCGGCATGCTAAGGCCACAAATAAATCACAACCATGTGTAAAATGAAGATAGGTACGCAGATATGTATCATGTTCATTTCTTGGCCACAGGATTAAGTAATGAGGATTTTCTTACAACTGTGACTGGAAAATCTGAATTTAATTAAAGACCCAGAGGTGTGATCATGCAATACAAAGAACAAAAGAAACCGTCTACAAGTTTGGTTTTCTTTTGCTTTTTTTTTTTAATTTCACAAACTTCAATGCTCTTCCACCGCCTGACCACTAATCAAGGCTAAAACCCAATTGACATCCCCTGTTGAATCCCGTATTACAGGTCAATAGCAATAATTGTGATGCCAAGCTTTACTCTAAAGTATTGGCAAATTGGCTAGACAGCATAATTGCTAAAAAAGTATCCCCTAAACAACACAGGTTTATTCCAGGATGCAGGACAGTAGATCACATTAAAAAGTGATTACACTTTTCGATAGTGCAGAAATCACCCGGAGTTACAAGGAGCTGATACTATTAGAGGCCGAAAAGGCATTCGACCTGGTGTCATGGGCATTTCTATGGGCAGCACTAGAGAAACACGGATTTGGCCCAGGATATATTAGAGCCATTAAATTGCTATATTCTGACCCTAGGGCCAAACTACGGATTATGGGGATCGAATTTGAAGAGGTTCGTATTTCCAGGGGGACAAGACAAAGCTGTACTTGCTCTTCACTTCTCTTTGCCTTATATATTGACCTTCTGCTAACAAAATTATTAAATAATTGTGAGATCAACCCGGTAGTAGTAGGACAAGTGGAATATAAAGTATTAGCATATGCAGATGATGTAGCAATAGTCACAACAAACCCACAACAAGCGCCAATAGAGATCGAGGAAACAGCAAAGATATTTCAGGCCTCATTAGGCTACAAGCTGAATTAGGGGAAAACCCAAGTTTTCTGTACTAGCAATATTGGACAGTTTGATCCTCGAGTAGTGAGCGAGGCAACCTATTTGGGGGTTTGTATTTTGTCAACAGTGGAGAACATAGTGGCTCTAAATATGAACCCCTTGCTCCATACATTTGAACGGGACCTCTGAAGACTGAATCACCTTTTTTATCATTGATAGTAAGGAGAATGTTCTAAGAATGATGGTTTTACCTAAATTGCTATATTTATTTAGGGCTACTCCACTGGAAGTTAACCGTAGCTGACTTATGAAATTTGGAAGCCTATGCTATGGCTTCTTGTGGGGTTTAAAAAGACAAGACCTTCTAAATTTATGATACTTCCCAAGAAGCGGGGGTTTGGGGGTTGCAAAGTATAACTATATATTATTGGGCATGCATGTTGCAAAATATGGGAATCTTGATCACTGGGAGTATACACATACTTAAGCTAGCCAAATCCCCTTCAATATTTGAATTTATAATGGGGGAAGAAGCTAAAGGTTTTCTGTTGAAGAAGGTCGAACCTAGTTATATATAAAAAAAAGATTCAATATTTTGCTAGGGGCACTTTGATTATGGCTGCAATGCAAAAAGAAATTAAACTTAGCCAAGTATAACTATTATACACCACTATGGGGGACACCAACTCTACCGCTCAAACTTCATGATTAGGTGGTTAGGAATTGGAGGTAGAGAGGAATTCTATTGATGGGAGATCTGTTTGAGGGGGAATATTTATGTTCATTTAGGGATCTTCAGGAAAAATGTGGGATTATTACACAACATTTTTTAAATACCTCCAGATTTGGGATTTTATGAATAAGATGATAAAGACTACTGGGCTAGTGATTCGAATGCCCCTTATAGAGGCAATCGATAAGAGAGCTAAGATTGGTGTGATTTACGACCTATTGATGCAAAATGTGCCGGATGATCTAGAATCTCAAAATGGCAAGTGGGAAGGTAGGTTAGGGATAAAGGGGTCGATATTGCAAGAGTCACTGGACATAGGTAATAAAGTGTTATTAACAGCTGGATTGAAGAGCCAACATTTTAAAACCATGTTTGATTTATGCCCAGAGAAACTATTCAAATGGGGTAGGAAAGATAATGACTGTTACCATCAATGTGGGGCACCGTGCACTGAAATAGTACATATGTTTTTTCTATGTCCAAGATTAGGGGCCTGTTTTCAAGAGATGGGCATATTTTTAAAACAAGTTATTGGAGGATGGATAATAATCGACCCCACACTGGTGGTATTAGGATTAGTAGAGGATCCAATTGGCCAGCTAAAAAGAGAGGTATATGTTATTGCTATGGCAGAAGCACAAATGTGTATTGCCACAAGCTGACTCAATCCAGAACCTCCTACATTTTCAAAATGGATATCTAGGTTCTTGGCTATTTATAATATGGAAATAAAGCTTTATGAGTGTAAGGGACGGAAATCGCAGAAATGGGGGATTCGCATAAGGCGGTCCGTTACACAATGGATTGATGGTTTGATATAAAGACTATACTGAATGCTACCTATAGATAATGTAGCATAGTAAAAATTTATATGATTGCTGCTATGTCTGTATTAGGGGGTAACTTTGTCGAAAACATGTTGGTGGCCTGGAATGTCCAGTCTTCTTATACTACCTCCCCCCTCGATGCAAACTCTCTATTTTGCCTACTGGGTGTAATGTAAACTCAGGGAAGAATTATTTATTGCACTTGCACATTATTTGTGACCTCCGTTGTCTTGCACTAGCTTTGTACTGTATAGCTAATATGCACAAGCTTCTCATGTTATGAATTTCTAAAGGGAACAACCGATCAGTCGCTAGGCTTCCTTTTCTCTTTTTCCATTTTTTTCTTTTGGATGTCTTTTGTCTTTTTTTTTTAAATACAAAGAAAAATATTAAAGAAAAAAAAACAATTGTCATATTCATACTGCATTCTGAATCACAGATTAAGTATAGTTATAAACATACAAAGAAAGAGCTATTTATTTAATAATTTTTTTTTACATGTCCATCAACCTAACCTTATCTTTTACCACTTTTAAAAAAATTCAATAAGAATATTATTTATAGGCCCTCATTATGAGTTGCCTGGAGCAGTATCCTCCGTAGGGTACCACTTCAGGCAAATACAAGGTGCCAGGTGTTTCAGGGCCCAGAATTAGCAGGTCCGCAAACTACAGCCCAATAACTGTGGTCTTGAGACACCAGGTTGCACTTGCTATAAAAGCTGTGGTGGCAACTTGCAGCAGCTGAGCCCAGCTCCTGTCTGCTGGTACACTGCAACATGGTGGTGGTGGCAGAAAAAGCACTCTCTGACCCCACCCCCCCAGGCCCCTGCCCAACAACTGAGAGTAGAGGCCCCCCATGTATACCACCTGCTCCAAGTAGGTAGCAGATATGCACTGGTGCAGTGATGTGCCTGGTATCCCCAGGTCAGAGTGTTATTCACCAGTCTGAGGAAAATAACTTGTATTTTCCAAGATATAGGAGCAGGGATATGGGATGGAATAAAATATGCTAGCCCTATGGTATCCCCACACCTATGTCTGGGGAACTCATAATTAAGCCTATGAGTGAAGTCTATGAGTGAACTTCTTACCAACTTCTAAAGATGATCACCACTCTTTAACGAGACCAGTGAGACCTACAACTTCTGTTCTGCAAAGAAGATGAAATACTACGCCGGACAGACCCTTAAATCACACAAGACCAGCAGAAGCCATCAAAAGCTCAACTGCCTTTGACTGCACAGAGAGTCTCATAAACAAAAAACATCACAAGGCCTCCTACCTAGAAACAGCAATATCTCAACCAAAAAACATGATGCATAGCTCCAAAATTCTTCAAAGTGTTTATTGATAAAATAGAAACAGTTAAAACATGGGACAAACTATAAACATGCCTACTCAAGTTTAAAGATCTGAAAATAAATGAAAAATTCTATAAAGCATAATTTTACCAAAAATATGCTTAATGTATATGAGTTATTATCTATATATAATCCTCAACTCTAGAAATCCCACTCAAACTTCCCAAATCACCTCCAAACACTCCTATGTAAGAAACAACAGAAAAGGTGATTAACAAGTTATTTGTTAAAGGATCAGAAATTAAAGGGTGTGCCAGATATTCTATTTCTTTTCATTACTTCGGGTCAAGGGGTGGGATAAATTAAATGCATATTATCTGCACATATTATTTGCCTCTGGTCTTAACATTCGATTGGAATAATTACCATATCATGCATGTCTGTTTTTAATCTTTGTGCAGGCTATCATGTAAACTATGCAGCTTTATAGCATGTGCGGTTTTCAGTTTTAGGGTGTCTCGTGTGGAATATCCGTCAAATTGATTTTTCCGTATCATGGAAAAAAATATCAGAAGGTCAAGGTGTTCGGTGCATAATAGAAATCTATGCAAAAGCTATTTCCCAATTCAGCCCACTTCCTGTTTCCCCCAGAAGGACTTATTTATTTTTTGCTCGGTTTTGAAGTTGATGACTTGGAAAGTGTTCAAACGGACATACATTTTTTATCAGACTTTTCTCTGAAAGCAAAAGGCCTACTGGGACTGCTCGACATAGAACGAGAAGTTCCTAGGGAGGAAGTCATATAGGATAAAAAAGACCGGTGTTTGATTTCAAAGACATACAGCGGAGAAACCCATGGATAGAAAATAGTTCCTTTGCCAACTTTTCTTTTTTTCAGTTTTGCATATCCAGCCATAAAGCCACACACTGTTTTCTTGTTGAGAAAGGTTCAATATAGCAATGCTTTGTGTGTGCTTGTATATTTGGACATCAGGAGTGATTTAACATGGAGAAACCCACCAGGTCAGCTCTCACGCAGAGCGCCCCCCCATGTCAGAGGGAGTAACGTTTGAACATGAATCAGACCTCCTTTACTGACCCCAGACAGCTTGGGAAGATCCATGGTAAAGGATGGTCAGGTCACTGGAGTATTTGCGCCGCAGTCGGGACCGATCTCTTCTCCGCCACACAACAGGGAGGCCAGATTTCTTGTGGTTCCCGCCCACAGCTTGCTGTCCAATTGTAGAAGTATTATCATAATTGTTGCTGAAGTCAAAGATGAGAGGGAGATAGCATTCCTTTTAAGAGCCCTGCCCCAGCAGTGGTTCCCTGATGAATGCCCTTCCACAGCATGATCACCGAGCAGAAAGAGCATCGTGTGGCCATATATCAGTCTTCTGTGATGGGCAGATTTTGAGGATCCAACAGAGATCAAAGAGATGTGGCACATTACCTTCCCAGGAAACATTTGCATGTTACATCTTTTCTTTGTTTTTTATTTATATTTGTGGTTTATGGTCTTTTGTCACTGGCCAAAATACCACCAGTTGGTTAAAACTGATTTCGGTACTTTCCTAAATGTCAGTGTGGGATTTTGAAGGGTGACCGGAGATATGCCTAGAACATTATTGTATATGGGTAAGGCCACTAAGGTCCTTGTCTCTCAAGTTATGTGTCCATGTCGTATGATGGCTGGTATCTTATAGCTGGATGGTAACAGAGATTACTGTTACGTGTTAGATACCACCCATTGCATGAGTAAAACTAGCATACGGTGGTGCACTCTTCTGGTGGTAAAAGTCTGCCAATTGAGTATTCCAGGGCTATAGCCCCTACAAGTGGAGATTGCCCCTTGGAATATCAGCGCCCTGACACCTTTCGCTATTAAAGGACCAGCAGTGGAATTTGAAACATTGCATCAAAATACCATTTGAAATGCTCAAGGTTTCTCAGCCAATAACAGCGTTTACAATCCTGGCACTGACTGTGGTTGTTTGACTGCATTCTAAATTCAGTGAGAGTTTGAAGAAGGAACATGAGGCTGACAGGGAGCATTGGTGTGATTATCTTTTTGGTTACACAGGGAACGGGTGCTAATTGTCTTATTACCCACATGCTTTGGTTGGTTAAATGACATTTTCCCCACTATGTGCCCTCACCTTGGGTGACAATGATTATTTATTAAGACCACCCTGTATGGAATGCCGACCTTCTCTAAATGAGAATTAACCCTGGGCAAAGCACTACGCTACGCTCGCGTAGTTTGCGAAGTTTGCGCTACTTCGCACAATGCGAATTGCACGTAGCACAGTGCAAACACGCGTAGCGTAGTGCAGCGGTCATTTTTTGCTTGCTCGCGGTCCTCAACGTCAAGTTGGCGACCGCGAGCAAGCAAAATGACATCCCGGCGAGACTTTTTCCTCGTTCGCGATCAGCAACATCAAGTTGCCGATCGCGAGCGTGGAAAATAAACCTCCCAGAGAGATTCTCAACGCGGTGAGGTCAGGTTTCTCATTGCGAGTGGTCGCGTATGCTCGCGACCGCTCGCGATGAGAAACTACCAGTCCGCGTTGAGAAAGCTGCCGCTCCAGTAAAAATCTACTCGAGCGGCAGTAAAAGACAGCTCGCACTGTGCAAGATGCCGTTTTCAATGATTGCACAGTGCGGACAAGCATCCGGCACTGTGCAATCATTGCGAACAGTGCACTACGCAGTTCGCGTAGTGCTACGCGTAGCTCGCGTAGTGCGAACTGCACTTTGCGTAGCTTCGCGTAGCGCTACTTCGCAAACTACGCCCAGGCTTAATGAGAATCCTGTGGGACAAGATGTGGGTCTTTTAAAACACTCACTTAATGAATTGGGGCGGGCACACACACACACACATGCACATGCGCGCACACACAGACACTCTCTCTCTCTATTCCTGACTTATGAGTGGAAACGTCAGGCCCATAGATAGACCTTTGAAGGTGATTAGCTAAACAATCACACAAGGGATGCCTTGAAAAACTGATAGCATGATAAGGTTTTCCGGCTACCGCCATGTATTAAATTCAAGCGCCAACACTATTCGTGCAACAACTTCGGGGCTTCCACAGAAAGTCATTTATAATTAACATTTGCCTTTTCCTTCCTGAAAGCCACCATTCTAAGTGGATGAACGTTTTAGAGGCGAGCATTTTCTTAGGAGTAAATTGAGTAAATGAAATCCTTCTATTCAGTGGGTGAAGCACTTCCTTCCACCAGCCCTATTCATTGCTGCTAATTTGAAAACGATTCTGTGAAAAGGAGTGCCCTGCTCATATCTGAAGGACTAACGAGGGATTAGGTTACATTTCTTAAACTTAATGCAAACTAAGTACATTAAAGATGTACTGATACTGGCAGTTTAGTTTTATTGAAGGTTGCTCCAGGCTGATGATAATTCTGTCTTTATTAACTCCTATTGTCGTGAGCACCTAAAACCCAGCTCTAGGTGCTTTATACAAGCTAGACCTATCATAATCTAGCCTAAGTTAACAAATCGTCTCTGAACCCCACCCCCCCCTAGTAGAAGCCAAGTAGATGTCACATTATTTTACTGATTTCTAACTTACAATTCAGAAGGAAATGTTCCACACACTTAGCCCTAAAACATTATCCTCAAGGGAAGGGCAGTTCAAAGTGTCTTTTTTATTCTGCATTATTCAAAATGAATTCCATGAAATTCTCTTATACCTATCACCAAATAAATAAGGCCCATGACTCAAAAACTCCCCGGTTGTAGCAATTTGTGGAGTTTTCTGCAAAAAGAAGCCCAGTGCAAACCACAAATATCACACAATTTACCATGTTTGTGAGGTTCTCCCTGGACCTCGCATTGCGAGAGAGAACCACACCAAATGCATGAACCATAAAATCAACCCATTCCTCCACTTTGCATGCAGAGCAAATTTGGGTGTTTCTTGTATACACACACACACATGCACACATATACAGACACTCACAAACTTCTAAAAAAAAAAAGTACATCCACATTGGGTTCCGCAAGGCAGGGTTCTAGCAGATTCACTGTAGGTGAAAAAAGTGAGGAGATCCCTAAAGTGGCATGTTCCGTTTTAACTCCCAGAGGATTTGTTGCTCCTTGATGCAGAAAAACATATCTGAACAGAATTGCACTAAGCTTGGTATGTAAGCAGAACTGTACTCAAGGAAGGAAGTACCTTTGCTTGTTCTGGTGTAAATCCGTCCAGTAGTTTGCAATAGATTTAGGGGCCGATTCGGATTCGGGCCGGAAAACGTACCGACCGACTCGGTACGGGAATTTAGTCCGACCGACACGTACCGGCGCTGCCCGATCCGCGTAGTACGATGCAATGCATGTGAATTACGACCGACTCGCACGGAACACAAGCCGAACGACTGAACCGCACGTAAACCAGCTCTCCGGCCGGGAAACCACGCAAATCGAACCGAACGACACACACCAGGAATGAACCCGACAGAAACGTACCCACGAACTCCGACCCGCGCAGTACGATGCAATGCGTGGAAAACCAGACCCAGTCGCACGGAGCTCAAGCCGTACGACCGACACGCATACCAAATGGAGCCGAAGCAAGCCAATACTCCGCGACCGACGCGTACGCCGCACATGAAACACAACAGAAACACAGCTTGAAAGACTCGGAGAAGCTCGCATGAGCCAACTGCAGCGTCCTACTCGGTCAGAAGAACGTCTCCTACATGCCCAAAAACTACAAAGGAAAAAATACAAAAAAGGGCCAAACAAGCAATGACAAAGTCAATAAATACTGGGGGAAATGGAACAAAGACACACCCACAACTCCACCCATATAAAGGCCACAAATCCCTACCATGATCCTTTGCAAATTCAACTGACCTGCCAGCACAGAACACCATCAGACAGCAACCACAGACACACCAACAACTCATCCATCACACAAGCCACACACCATTAGCACCTCCCAAATAGCACCCTCACATACACCCAGCAAAACCTACACACACACACCCTCACCTGCACACACACACACACATCAATCCCCACCACCACCCATCACCATGCCCCCAAAGAAGAATCCAAAGTTCCTAGACAGTGAATTGGAAGTGCTGGTAGATGAAATCCTCAGGGTAGAGCCACACTTGTCTGGTACACTGGTCCAACAGACCACCATGTCGCAGAAAACCAAGATGTGGGAGAGGATCGTCGACAGGGTGAACGCACAATCACCATGTTTGCGCACAAAGGAAGACATCCAGAACAGGTGGTATGATGTGCGCAGGAGGGTCAAGGCCCTACTCAAGAAGGATTACACCTTGAGCCATCGCACCGGCAGTGACCCTCATGCCAAACCAGTATACCTCAGGCCCTGGGAGGAGAAGGTGCGGGCCATCCTACCACCAGAGAGCGTACATGGACTATCAAACATCCCAGAGCCTGGTGAGTACACAACCAATATACCCAATATCGTGTGACAATACACACACATCACTGTCGAGGGGATAGTGAAACCATGCACCGTTAGCAAAGCCACAGTAACCAAAACATAATCATCCCAAGATGTGTATGTTAGTTAGACAAACACAATACCTGCCATCCCATAGTGATATGTAACTGTGTCATGACATGTACAAACCCAACAACAAATAGAGCAAGGCAGCGGCACAAATCTAACCAACAAACACTGTCAGACATTTTCCCACCACTAGAACACCACCTCACAGGGAAGCTCACTGAAAGGAAGGAATTCTGTGTATGCTGGTGAAGTCAGTGTAGCCAATAGCATGATAGGAGCTGTAGTCACAGATATTGGTCACCCTCACAATTGGCCCATCAACACCACTCTGAACCATGCTCACATCACAGGGAGTGGAAAAAAACTTACAAGATGGCTGACACTGGGTACTGCTGTGGGGAGCACAAGGCCCTGCTGGGAACTGTGCACCAACCAACAGCAGGACACCACTGACTGACATCCTGAAAGCAAACTTGCACTCCCTGCAATGGAAGCACGTTCCATGGTGGGATATCTGGCTGGGTGGGAAGGAGGACTGACAGCACTGACCGTAGTTACCAGCAGCTGTGCTCACACACACCCTTAACACAAACTCCACACAACTCACCTGGGAAAATGCATTGCCTAACACTCTAATTAAATATCCCACAAAGAACCACCACCCTGGGTTATGCTGTGTGAAACACAGGGACACTTTTGGGACTTGTAGCCAAACTAACGCCAGGACAACACTGTCAGCCATCCTGTCAGCACAGGCACACTACCCCACAGGAAGCAGAGTCAAAAGGAAGGAAGTATGGGCATGCTGGGAAGGGGGTGTAGGCAATAGCATGATGGGAGTGGTAGTCACAGCTCAACATCCCCCACCCGCATGGCCCAGCAAGCTCACACTGAAGCATGCACACCTCATAGGGAGTGAAAAGCCACTTCAAAGATGTCTGACACTAGTGCTCTGTTGTGGGGAGCACAAGGCCGTGCTGGGAACTGGGCACCAACAAACAACAGGACACCACTGTCAGCCATCTTGCCATTGTGTTACACTAACACACAGTGAAGTCCACTCAAAAGGAAGGAAGTTTGGGCATGCTGGGAAGGGGGGTGTAGGCAATAGCATGATGGGAGTGGTAGTCACAGCTCAACATCCCCCACCCGCATGGCCCAGCACGCTCACACAGAAGCATGCACACCTCACAGGGAGTGAAAAGCCACTTCAAAGATGTCTGACACTGGTGCTCTGTTGTGGGGAGCACAAGGCCCTGCTGGGAACTGGGCACCAACAAAAAACAGGACACCACTGTCAGCCATCTTGCCATTGCTGTCACACTCACACACAGTGAAGTCCACTCAAAAGGAAGGAAGTATGGGCATGCTGGGAAGGGGGGTGTAGGCAATAGCATGATGGGAGTGGTAGTCACAGCTCAACATCCCCTACCCGCTTGGCCCAGCAAGCTCACACTGAAGCATGCACACCTCACAGGGAGTGAATAGCCACTTCAAAGATGTCTGACACTGGTGCTCTGTTGTGGGAGCACAAGGCCCTGCTGGGAACTGGGCACCAACAAACAACAGGACACCACTGTCAGCCATCTTGCCATTGCTGTCACACTCACACACAGTGAAGTCCACTCAAAAGGAAGGAAGTATGGGCATGCTGGGAAGGGGGGGTGAGGGCAATAGCATGATGGGAGTGGTAGTCACAGCTCAACATCCCCCACCCGCATGGCCCAGCAAGCTCACACAGAAGCATGCACACCTCACAGGGAGTGAAAAGCCACTTCAAAGATGTCTGACACTGGTGCTCTGTTGTGGGGAGCACAAGGCCCTGCTGGGAACTGGGCACCAACAAACAACAGGACACCACTGTCAGCCATCTTGCCATTGCTGTCACACTCACACACAGTGAAGTCCACTCAAAAGGAAGGAAGTATGGGCACGCTGGGAAGGGGGGTGTAGGCAATAGCATGATGGGAGTGGTAGTCACAGCTCAACATCCCCCACCCGCATGGCCCAGCAAGCTCACACAGAAGCATGCACACCTCACAGGGAGTGAAAAGCCACTTCAAAGATGTCTGACAATGGTGCTCTGTTGTGGGGAGCACAAGGCCCTGCTTGGAACTGTGCACCAACCAATAGCAGGACACCACTGACTGACATCCTGAGAGTCAACCTGCACCCACTGCAAGGGTGGCATGCTTCATGGTGGGATAACTGGGCTGGGGGGAGAAGGAGGGCCGGATGTCAACCAAATACCACCAATGCTGGCCATGCACACACCTCAACATTCACATTGAAATGCTTCAGGTTGGCAGGACAATGTGCTACACCAATATCAACGTCTGACTGTGACAACTTAGGACAATGCAATGTACAGGCCCGCATCCAGAGGTACAGTCACAACTGTCAGGTGTTTGAACCATTGATGCCTGTAGAAACATAACATACATTGTGTGTCTCTTCAAAAAACAGGTGGTGATGGGGACAGAGCAGCAGATGATGAGGAGTCCCT